>JACEGR010011028.1:0-16481 GCA_014170235.1 Listronotus bonariensis | reverse complement strand
TAAAATCTTTCCAAGCATTTTTTTCTATCTTTGGACAAACACGAAGGCTAAAAGCCTAAATACTAACGTACCGTGGGTGTCTTAAGCCAGGTAAGAGGAATTTGTTGACACGGGACTTAAATACTTGAAGATTTGGGGGGAAAAAAAGACCTCCGCGGGCAGCAGGTTCCACAATCTGGAAACTCTAGGGATAAAAGAACGAACAAAGTGGGAAGTTCGGGGCCTGTCCAGTTGAACCGTATAGAAATGCATACGCGCGGAACCACGAGTTTTTCTGTTGGGAACTGTAAGTGGCGGTACTATACTGGACAATTCTTCAGAGCAGAAGCCATGGAAGTACCTATAAAAATCGATAAATCCCCTACAGCCCGACAATGGGCAAGAGAGGGAAGCCTTTCTGTAAGTGAAGGATCATTAATGAGACGAATAGCTCTTCTTTGAATAGAATCAAGAATGCTTAGGGTTGTGGGGGACGCCATGCCCCAGATATGAGAACAATATTCCAAGGGAGGTCGGATTCGGGATACATTTAACGGGTATAAATTAGAAGGGGAAAAATACTTTTTGGCTCGAAGGAGAAATCCAAGCTTTTGCAGCTGCCGTGGCTATAGATACAATGTGTTTATGCCAGTTAAGGTTACTTTCAAATGTGACGCCCACAAGATTGAAGTAGAGGATGAGTATTTGATGACTCTTTTCGCGACAAGCAACATGATTGTGTTTGGGATGCATTAAAATGGACGAGATTTTTGACTCCCCAATCCAATATTAAGTTAAGATCCTGCATCGCTCTGCGTTTGTTTTTCAAGTCAGGTTAGTGATGGGTTTAGAAACCTGAAAACTGAAGTGAAGGGTACTATCGTCGGCAAAATTATGAATGGAATTAGTTGTGGACGAGAGAAGGTCCACAACTAATTCAGACATTGTCAAATTAATTTATTTTATAACTAAAAAAACAAGTTTAGATTTTTTTCTACGGAACGGCTAATTTTTGGGACACATGTCATAAAAAACTTTTTATCAAGAATAATGCAAGGATTTACCTCTTAAAGTTACAAACATTATTTCCTAAACAACCTTTATAAGCTTCTCCTTTTTTAGAACAAGGTTAAACATATTATAGTTTAAATCACCCAGTATACAATTTATGCTTTCCTATTAATGCCGTTTGGCGTATAGTCTATGATAAGATGAAGCAAATATATCATTTCTCCCCGAACTCTACACTTGGTCAATATCTGACTTGATTGATAGCCAGCGTAAGCAATATATTTGATGCCTCGCCAGGGATATCTAAAGTTGTGATGCTGTGGTGTCAACATATAGATCCCATCTTATATCTGATTTGTTACGGAACATTTCGAAATGTATTTTCTAGTTTTAGAAAATATTTATTTGGATATATTGCATAAGAATGTTAAATTAGTGTTCAGGTATATAGAATTTTATTAAAGTAATTTATAATACTGTAAGAGTTTTAAAATTTATTTTCTCCTTTATCTTTTAAACAGGAAAAAAATTTTATATATTTTTTTATGTAAAACGATTTTATTGTACTGAAAGCTAATAAATAATTGGGTAACTCCTAGCTGCCAGATCGCACCTATCTTCTCATCAAGCTGGGGTATAAATAAAACAAATAATAAAACCGTTACCGACACCTAAAATTTATGAGGAGATTAGTGCGATCTGGTAGCTAGAACTTACCGAATTATTTTTTAGGTCTTAGTACAATAAAGCCGTTTAACCATTTTTTTAAATTTATTTGTAAGTTTTTGGTTTTGTTGTTAGTTAATACTTCTCATTCTATTGACTTTCATTTAATGCCTTACTATAACTAACCAGAACCAACCAACGATTTTATATTGAAGAAGAATTCGCCATTTTGTTGGGGCGGCCATCTTGAATTTTTTTTTATCGTAAGCTCTATTTTACCAACCAAGCCCTTTTATTATTTGATACCTATATTGGGGTGATTGTGAAAAAAATATATAATACTCCATTTTGTGGCGGCGGCTATCTTGGATTTTAAGTTTTTCATAGGGGACTCTATTCTACCAATCAAGCCCTTTCATTTGATACCCATATTAAGGTTGAAGTGAAGTAATATGTAATTCGCCATTTTGTTTCTGCATCATATTGGACTCACAATTAAAAAAAAATGTATTAAACTGTATTTTTATCAAAATTTAGAGTGTGTATCAAATTTCAGATCAATCGGTCGTCAGGAAGGTCAAATCAAGTAAAACCGTTTAAAAAGATATCAAAATCGGGTAAAATTTAAGTAAAAAGGTGTCACTTAAACTACTTTTTGGCATAAAAATTGTTTTGGTTACGCGGCCCAGTGCTACAGGGACACTAGCAATTTTTATTACCAATGAAAAGGAGGTTTTTTTTAAATCTTTTTGACATCCCACGAAGGTCTATGCCTAAATACCAGAGTACCGTGGGTGTCGGGTTATTAGATGTTTAACCCATCGTTCCCCCTGTTCCGTCAAGGTTGTAATTCACCTCGTTTTAAATGCCTACTCAGCGCCACTTTGTTTTTGAAAATCAGTGCAACCGTTTCAGGCCGTTTGAAATTTGGGTTAAATACTGTACAAACAGTGTGGTTCTGGGCATTGCCTTGTAAATCTGGAATCGTTGGGCCGGTATTTAAAAACCAAGGTGCCTGAAGTAAAGAAGCTAAGGGCCTTTAAAACGAGGGGCTACACAATCCATATAAACCCTTTTAGGCGTAGTTTTTAACTATATTACTTGAAAAAAGGTTGAAAATAACAATAACAATCAAAACGTTGCCTACTAATTATTAAATAAAGGCAATGGAATTACAAGATTTTAGGGTAATTAAAACCATACCCTTGTATAACGCCTTAAAGCTGAATTTAACGATTGACGTTTCTGTTACCGTTCGCTGTTTGAGGTTTCGGTTTCTGATATGGTATATGGAAACGGTAAACAGAAACTATAAATAAAATAGACAAATGGAAAGTTGTTGTTTTATCTTCTAACGGAAAACGGTAAATGGAAAACGGAAACAAAAACGTCAATCTATAAATCCAGCTTTACGGATGCTTTTTCAAAGTTTACCAACAACTATTTTTAATAATAATTAGAAAACACATTTTTAGTTAAAATAACAATACATATTCGTTTTGGTTGATACACATTGTTTTCTTTTAATAAAACAACTCCTTAATTTCATTTAATTTAGTGTTAGACATTAAGATAACACACATTTTCCTGAATTTCCCGAAAAAATACATTCCATTCATATTTATTACTCTAAATTGACCCGAATTTCTGTAAAAGCGAAGTAACGCGTCAGTCAATAGGTTCTTTCATGTCACTTCATTTTCTAAAATGCTTCTTTAGGCACCGCCGAGGAAATTTAAGCAGCAGTAAATATAAATAATGTAAAAGGGGGAGATTTTCGCAATAAAAACATTATGTATGCAGAAATATGCCTGTAAGGATGTTTTAATACAGGGCAGGAATACATTTAGTAATCGTTTTCTATGATAAAGCCAATTTTTTTATCTTTAAGACAGCTCCACGAAGGCTTACGCCTAAATACCAGAGTACCATGGGTGTCGGGTTATTAGATGTTTAACCCATTTTTACCCTGTTTCGTCAACGTTGTCCAAGCACTAAACATGCAGTATTTGCATTTCACAGCACCGTTTAGACAACGCAGTAGTGCCACCACGCTACTGCTAACTGCTAACTGCTACCTAAAAATATCTTTCCGGCTGGGGATTCGTTCCTGGATCACCTGGGTACGGGCGAGGTACTCTGACCGCTGCGCTGCCGCTGACTTAATGATAATAACCCTTTTAAAACCTATTTAGGAAGGTTTCTTTTGTCGATTGTACCAGGCATATTCATACCGCCATTTATGGAAGCGGCACTTTAACCCAGTCTGTAAATTTTGACATGTTTTGGCTTTCGGACTGGGCGAACGCGTCACGTTTTTTGTCGCACAAGTTTACCATAATGTTTTACATGCAATTTTTAAACGTTGTGCTACAAATGATAAGGGTTATAATCACGAAACTCATCCAGGGTTATACCCAAAATATGACAGTTTTGAGCCTTAGGGTTTTGTGACTGTAATCCTTACCATTTTTGGTACAATGTTTAAAAAATTGCATTGAAAACATTGTGGTAAACTTATCCGATGTAGAGAGAAGTATTTGGATTTTTCAATGGCTGACTTCCTGGTGTAACTTGTGTTTACCCTTTTTAGTTTCCCTTTAAGATCGCGTTTTTCCATTTTTAGTACAAAAAACTACACTTTTTAAGATAGGTAAATTCTTGTAATATTTGATGAAAAATGGGCCCACAGTCAGTTAGTATGCATTTTTAAGGTTAATAAGACCTTTTTTTTGTTCAAAACATTTTTTTAACGAATTTTTGGACTCTTTCCGCGGTCTTCGAGTAGTGCGGTCCACGTTTACTTAGAAGTCTACATGGACTTCCCGGGTAGGTGATTGAAGGCGTCGTACGAGCGTAGCTGTACCCTTGGGGATCGAGAAAAGATTCACACTAAATTGGGGCTTCTTTCTTCTGGGGCTAAGCGCTGTGACTGAAGATTCCTAAAGCCTGAAGTTTTTACGTTTTGGTGTTGAACACATGGTGTCATCGTATGGTCGAGGAGGTGCGCACGCCATGCGGAAAAACATCAGTAGTAAAAGTGACGGTTATGCGCGATACCAGTAGCAGCCGCTGGCTTGACAGTTACAATTTATGCATGTTCAGAAGTTCATGGCTTTTGTTAATTTTTACAAGTGTTTCTTATTGATGTGCTAGGAAAGTCTGGGAGTTTCGAGCTCGATTATCCAAATTTTCCAAGGACAAAGCCGGGAAAGCTTAAAAGCAATAGCTTATATGACCGGAACGGGAGAACAGATTTTTTACCGTGTCCTTCCCCTAAAAATAAAATTATCTACGCCACCGATGGGTGTACCTAGGTGGGTCATACATTGCAGACACATGTTTATAGAAAAACAAGGTCTTATTTTAACCACAAAAATAAGCCTTTAAAATATGTGTAATGAATTTTACAACGTATTGTATAATGGAACATAATGGAAGCTTTTACTCATTTAAATTTATATTATTAAAATAACTTTTTGAGTCATAAATAAAAACCACTTTTATTATAAAAATAACAACAATTTAATTTTAGAAAACAAACTCATTACGTACCTGTCCCCTAAAATGCCTGTGGAGTGGAGACAAGAAAATAAAATTACATTTTTTCATAAAGAGTCCCAAAACAGTATTTGTCTGCACGGAGATTTTAAAGATTTTTTCTTCTGGCTTTTTTATTATATTTATTCATGAATGTTTTTAAAACAACTCTTTGTGCCGTCATAAAAGATGCATAAATTGTTATTCTCTTGCGCTTTTGCCAACGGCTCCCGCCTTTTAATTGTCTACAAAGTATGTTGCACAAATAAGGTCAGTTTTTGCAAAGCAATGCTTATTTTTTCATAACTGTAGTAACGCTGTATGCAGGCAAGGCTTGTTTATAAGGTCATTTGGTCCATAAGCCACATGTAATTGATTTTTTACATAAAAGTAATTAATCCCTAAAAACAACTACAACTCCCTTATTCACAACTAACAACTCCCTTAATTCACAAATTCTTAAGCACTTAGAAAAACACAAAATTTTGCATGACAGGCAGTATGGATTTTGCCACAAAAGATCTACAGCAGATCTTCTTTCCTTCGTATCACACAGTTGGAATAAGTCTCTTGAGTTTCTAGGTGAGTCCCAGATCGTTGCTCTTGATATATCCAAAGCTTTTGACTAGGTCTGGCATGCCGCACTTCTTAATAAACTTCCTTCCTATGGTCTTTTAACTAAACTCTGTACTTGGCTCTCTAGTTATCTATCTGAACGACGTATATCAGTTATTGCGGACGGCCATTCTCAAGCTTTCACCAAGTAAATGCTGGAGTCCCTCAGGGCTCAGTTTTGGCACCAACGCTGTTTCTTCTTCACATCAACGACCTCTCTCGTCCACAACTAATTCCATTCATAGTTTCGCCGACGATAGTACCCTTCACTCCAGTTTTCAGGTTCCTAAACCCATCACTAAAACTGACTTGGAAAACAAACGCAGAGCGATGCAGAGTTGTCGCGAAAAGAGTCATCAAATGCTCATCCTCTACTTATGAGCGGCCAAGTTTTACAGAGCAAAGACACATTCAATCTTGTGGGCGTCACATTTGAAAGTAACCTTAACTGGCATAAACACATTGTATCTATAGCCACGGCAGCTTCAAAAAGCTTGGATTTCTCTTTCGAGCCAAAAGTATTTTTCCGCTTCTAATTTATACACTTTATATGTGTCCCAAATCCGACCTCCTTGGAATATTAGTAGGGAGAGATAGGGGATTGACCAACCTCCGTCCTCCGGAGGAGCTTATTATCTCAAAATCTCTGACGTCATTTGAAATTTAGGAATCTTGCGCAACGCGTTGTTTAGGGCGTGGTCCCTACTATCTGTCAAACCATAAGTGTCATCTGTCACCTGTCAAATGTCACCTGTCACCTGTCATATGTCAAAAATCACGTGACTTAGAAAATGGCCGCCATGCGTAGGATACTTGCGCTATGATCATAAATTGATCTGCGCAAACGCGAAAATTCCAAGTCATGCCGTTCGGGCGTTATCAACAAAAATCGTTATTTAACCTTGATGATGAGTCATTAGCGCGCGGTTTAATTTTTTTAAAAATAGTATTACGTCATACCTATCGAATAGCGAAAACCGCATGACGCCATCTTTAACCATAAGGGCGCTACAGCTGTTTAAAATATAACGAGAGACACCAACCAGCGATTAGAACGGTAACCCTATAGCAAAATCAATCATAGCGGTCTTATTATTAAACTTAGAATAATGAAACTTGAACAAAGAATAGTTGCTAACGGCAAATAACTCCAAGGTCAAACCTGTCACATGATAATCCTAAAATTCTAAGAATTACGGGCCCCGGCACTCTGCGCCCCCGCTTAAGCCGTCGGTTTAAGCGGAGGGCGTAACCAAACGCATGCGGTAAAAACATGGCTGCCGTCACCTAACAAATACCGGAGGCTTAAGCGAGAGGCTTAAGCGCAGGCGCAGAACGCTAGAGCGTAATCTCATATAATTTAAGACATAATAATTAAATATTAAATAATAAAACACATTCTATATATTAAATTAATTTATTTAAGCCACAGTGTACATTGCCTTTTAGCAATTTTATACACAAATAAACGGTAAAAAACAGTGGTAACTAAATAAAAACAGGGTTTTTAGTAAAGCATTTATTATAAAATAAAAAATACATACATGGTTGCCATATTTCTAAATAATTCTTAGAATAATACCTTATAAAATAAATAATTCTTAGAATAATACCTTATAAAATAGGATATTTAATTATAAACTCAACATGTATTTTGGTACGTGTTCGTAATTTATCTCCTAAAAATAAAATATAATCATTTAAATTTAACTTCTGGTGTAACAACTCGCTTGGTTTTTCATATGCTGTTGCGTTTATATACGTTTTAACAGGTGTATCGATATTAACATATTCAATAATTCTACTTGTAATGGGAAACCTGTAGTAATCAAATTTTGTGCCATTTATAAAAAGATGTTTTGACAAACCCTTTTCGCAAACCAACATAATATTCATGTATCCATACAAGTTGTTTTCGGGCTTATCCTTTACACCATCTCCTGTTTTAAGCTTTTTTGCTAAATGATACGGATGAGTTAAATTACGTCCGAATTTGTCGAGAGTCATCTTGAAAATGATGTTATGTTACTAAATCAACTTTTTTATTCAATAATATCGGCTTCCCTTAACTCTTCAATAATACTCATAATCTCATTTTGATGGTTATTATTACCCACTTGCTTGCTAGCCATTAACAATCTTAATCTATCCACAAGCTCATTTGAATCATCCCAGTAAATATAATCAGTTTTATTATTGTTAAATATTTTATGTTGAGTATCAATTGGTAAACCATAGCCTTGAGGATTTTGTGCTCTTGTAATTCGCAACTCTTTATCGCGTTCTTTTTGTTTTCTTATTCGCTCCTCTTTTATACGTTCGAGTAACGGTTTAATTGTTAACATGTACTTGACACCTCTGTTGCCAACATGCTGTTCGTTTTCATTAAAGTTTCTCTTACTAGCATTCGTTAGCAAAACCAATTTTGCAAATGCTCGCTCGTCTAGTGATGTAAATTTGTTTTTAACGGATTGGTCTTGAATATAAGTTCATATAGACCAGGAGTTCCAATAAATTTTTCCCCTTTAACATAAATATCTGGACCGTTAAATTCAAGTCGAGAATCACCGAAAGTTAGATGATCAGTAGCCATATCATGTTTTAAATAGTTTCGATCGTACTCGTTTTCCGTATCTTTTATAAAACCTTCAACATATTTTCTAGGTAGCGGATCATACTGATCTAGATATTCTCGAAAGGATTCTTCCGGAATACTATCAATCTGAACAGGATTTAATTGTGGGTCGACTCTAAAGTCATCATCAAAGTAACTTTCTTCAGGTTGGTGCTCATAGATAGTTCTGTTTAAATCAGTTTCCTCTGTTTCGCCTTCTTCCATCATTTGATCATCTTCCGACGGCTCATCATCCATATATTCTTTTTCTTGTTCAGCTATATCGTCTTGTTTTTTAACGGGACTGGCAAAGTTAAGAGGAGTTCGTGCTTTCTTTATTACTGTATGAGTAAAATTTTCGCTTTGACGTCTTTTTAAGGACTTTGGTATAAATGGTTGTCTACCAGATTGAGTGTTTTGTATTGATTTGGATATTATTTTTGCCAAAGGTTTATACGTATTTTCCAATATAACAGCATTCTCATAACGACCAGCTTTTATTGAATCATATAATTTTTTACACTACGCGAATGTTTATCAAGGAGTTGAAGAATGTTTGGATCTTCTTGCAAACTCCGCTTATCTTCTGAGCGCTGATCATCATCATTCGTGTCGAACTCTAGCTCGCCATTCTCACGTTGCTGCTTCTTTAAAAGCTGGAATTTTTTCGAATACTATTGGAAGCTTCAATTATTTTACGCCTCGCATCCTTGTCCAACTTGTTCAAATCCATGGTAAAGATATATTTTTAATAAATAGGATTTACTTTTGGAGCAACCCACTGCTTAAGCAAATAGCCCAGAGCCCTCTGCTTAAGCGATAACAGTCTTTATTTTCAAATACGGCACCGTTTTCTTAAATACGGCACCGTTTTCTTAAATACAGCACTGTTTTTCTAAAATACGGAACCGTTTTTTAAAATACGGCACTGTTTTCTAAAATACGGCACTGTTTTCCTAAATACGGCACTGTTTTTCTAAAATACGGTACTGTTTTTTAAAATACGGCACTGTTTTTCTAAAATACGGCACCGTTTTTTAAAACACGGCACCGTTTTCTAAAATACGGCACTGTTTTCCTAAATACGGCACTGTTTTTCTAAAAATACGGTACTGTTTTTTAAAATACGGCACCGTTTTCTAAAATACGGCACTGTTTTTCTAAATACGGCACCGTTTTTCTAAAATACGGCACTGTTTTTCTAAATACGGCACTGTTTTTCTAAATACGGCACTGTTTTTCTTAAATACGGTACTGTTTTTCTTAAATACGTTATTATTGGTAATAATCTTTATGTAGCTCTAGACACGTGTTGCCTCAATGACGGGTGGGAACTAAATGATGGCAGTTACAGTATAACGTAACATATATAAATATACTTAACATTCTGATTCAATCCTTAGTATTGTCAAAGACTTTGTGCTGTACGGTCATGCAGAAGTTTAAGAAAAAATCAATTAAGAAAAAAGCTGCTCGTAGAGGCAAGGGGATTCCCTTCGCGACCGCGTTTCAAAAAGCAAGGGAGGCATTGTACGTGGAAAAACCGCAAGATCTTTTCTCCGCTGCTGAAGTAGCTCTGAAAGCATTCAATGGGGTGGAAAAAGAAAAACCTGCAGATGTAGTACCTTTACCTGTAGTCGGCGGATTTCTACCATTTTTAATACCACTTTTTGCCGGCTTAAGCGCCGTAGGAGCACTTAGCGGTGGAATATCAGGGATCGTAAAAGCTGTTAAAGATTCTAAGGCGGCGCAAGAAAGATTAGAAGAAGAAAAGAGACACAACAAAACAATGGAATCTATTGCGATTAGCAAAACTGGTAGCGGTTTATATTTAGGACCATACAAAAACGGTTTGGGACTCTATTTAAAACCCTATAAATACAGATGACTCAAGAAATAAATTTAGTCTTACTTCAACCGTCATGCATACCTTTAGCTTGAGTGGTAATAGTTCCATCTTAGAAGCAACCTATAACCCGCCCATCTACTTGAGAGATGACACTAGTGAATACGAGCTTGGTTTAGTCAGTTTAGAAACGTTTAACGCCATACCCAACATTGATAATAGTAATAACAAATTTTATGTGGGTGATATTACTCTAGAAATCCCGATTGGATCATATGAAATAAGTGCAATAAATGATTATCTACAAGAGGCCATACAGGAAAAAAATAAAGCCATCAATAATTTTAATTGTACCCTAAGCCTAAAGGGTAATGTTAATACGCTCAAGTGCGAGCTTGAATGTTCTCATACAGTTGACTTTACTAAGACAAATTCTATTGGAAAATTGTTGGGATTTCATAATATTTTGCTAAAGCCCAACGTTAAACATGTATCGCAAACACCTGTAAATATTCTGAAAATTAACGTGATTAAAATCGAGTGTAATATCGTTACTGGTGCATATCACAATAATATGCTTGTTCATACAATACATGAATTTTCGCCATCAGTACCAGCTGGTTTCAAAATTATAGAAATTCCTCAAAATGTGCTTTATATGCCTGTATCCACCAAAATTATCAGCAACATTAAATTAAAACTGGTTGATCAAGATGGTGAATTGGTTGACTTTAGAGGAGAAGTTATTACTATTAGATTACATTTGAGAAAGTCTTTATAAATAACTACTTTGTGATATGTGTGTCAGTATACTGCAGAACGTTGTGCAGAGCACACGTGTTATGGTTGTGAAATATAACGCCAAGAAAATTGTCAATTTTAACCAGCTTTGGAACACTAAAAGAGCTTAACAGAAGAAAATATAAGATTTCTTGCATCCATAGGGCTTCTTGTTAAAAACTTAGAAAATGAGCATTTTAAACGTGACAGATTCGCTAAACTTTGATAACTCTATTACAAAAATAGAAAGGCATAGCCATTTACCGTACTCAGCTCTTTCAAAAATAATGATGAAATTCGAATACCGGTGCAACAAACTGATATATACACCCTACCTTGGGCAAGTCATATTTATTTGGAAGGACGACTTTTAAAAGGGTCCGATGGAAGAGTTTCAGACACTGCTAAACTTGTAAACAACTTTGTGGGACACCTCTTTGAAGAAATTCGTCTTGAAATTGGCGGAAAAGTTATTGATTCGACTAGATATCCTGGAATAGCAGCAACAATGAAAGGTTATGTCTCTTACAATGGTAATGAGTTAATTAAATATAAAAACGCTGGTTGGAGTATTGAAGATGATTTTACCTGGGACGGGATGGGCTCAAACGGAACTTTTAATGTTTGTGTTCCACTAAGGACATTACTAGGATTCGCTGAAGATTTTCAAAAGATACTTATAAATGTTAAGCATGAACTAATATTGTTAAGAAGTTCTTCCGATAAAAATGCCGTTATTAACACTACCGATGGAGAAAATGTACAAGCTATTATTGATAAAATTGTTTGGAGGCTACCACATATTACAGTATCCGATGCTGAGCGACTAGAACTTTTACAGATTGTTGGAAGTGGAACTGAATTGGATATCGGTTTTAGAAGCTGGGAACTCACAGAACATCCTTCAATACCGATTGGAAAACACCTTACATGGACCATTAAAACTTCTGTGCAGGTGGAAAGACCAAGATGGATAATTTTAGGTTTTCAAACAGATCGAAAGGATAACCACAAGAAAAATTGTAGCTTATTTGATCATTGTGATGTATCAAATGCAAAGCTTTATTTAAATTCTGAATTTTATCCATATGATAATTTAAATTTGGAAATTTCAAGAGGTATAATAGCTACTCTCTATGAAATGTACTCAGAATTTCAAGAAAGCTACTACGAAAAAGAAAACGAACCACTTTTAACTCCTAAAAAATTTAAAAACAATGCATCCTTAATTTTAATTGATTGTTCAAGACAAAATGAAATCCTTAATTCTGGCATTATTGATGTAAGGTTAGAGATTGAAACAAAAGAAAACTTTCCTGCAAACACAAATGCTTACTGTTTAATTATTCATGACAAACTTGTAAAATATTCACCATTAACAGGGTCTGTGAGAAGAGTTTAAATAACCGTAATAATACATTATTCTAAGAATTATTTAGCAATATGGCAAAAATGTATTTTTTAATTTAAAAATAATTGCTTTACTGTAAACACTGCTATTTATTTTATAAGGTATTATTCTAAGAATTATTTAGAAATATGGCAACCATGTATGTATTTTTTATTTTATAATAAATGCTTTACTAAAAACACTGTTTTTTATTTAGTTACCACTGTTTTTTACCGTTTATTTGTGTATAAAATTGCTAAAAGTCAATGTACACTGTGGCTTAAATAAATTAATTTAATATATAGAATGTGTTTTATTATTTAATATTTAATTATTATGTCTTAAATTATATGAGATTACGCTCTAGCGTTCTGCGCCTGCGCTTAAGCCTCTCGCTTAAGCCTCCGGTATTTGTTAGGTGACGGCAGCCATGTTTTTACCGCATGCGTTTGGTTACGCCCTCCGCTTAAACCGACGGCTTAAGCGGGGGCGCAGAGGTGCCGGGGCCCGTAATTCTTAGAATTTTAGGATTATCATGTGACAGGTTTGACCTTGGAGTTATTTGCCGTTAGCAACTATTCTTTGTTCAAGTTTCATTATTCTAAGTTTAATAATAAGACCGCTATGATTGATTTTGCTATAGGGTTACCGTTCTAATCGCTGGTTGGTGTCTCTCGTCATATTTTAAACAGCTGTAGCGCCCTTATGGTTAAAGATGGCGTCATGCGGTTTTCGCTATTCGATAGGTATGACGTAATACTATTTTAAAAAAATTAAACCGCGCGCTAATGACTCATCATCAAGGTTAAATAACGATTTTTGTTGATAACGCCCGAACGGCATGACTTGGAATTTTCGCGTTTGCGCAGATCAATTTATGATCATAGCGCAAGTATCCTACGCATGGCGGCCATTTTCTAAGTCACGTGATTTTTGACATATGACAGGTGACAGGTGACATTTGACAGGTGACAGATGACACTTATGGTTTGACAGATAGTAGGGACCACGCCCTAAATAACGCGTTGCGCAAGATTCCTAAATTTCGAATGACGTCAGAGATCTTGAGATAATAAGCTCCTCCGGAGGACGGAGGTTGGTCAATCCCCTATCTCTCCCTACTAATATTGTTCTCATATCTGGGGCATGGCATCCCCCTACAACCCTAAGCATTCTTGATTCTATTCAAAGAAGGGCTATTCGTCTCATTAATGATCCTTCACTTACAGAAAGGCTGCGGCTGTGGGGGATTTATAACTTTTTATAGGTACTTCCATGGCTTCTGCTCTGAGGAATTATACATTATAGTTCCTCCACTCACGGTTCCCAACAGAGAAACTCGTGGTTCCGCGCGTATGCATCCCTATACGGTCCAACTGGACAGGCCCCGAACTTCTCACTTTGTTCGTTCTTTTATCCCTAGAGTTTCTAGATTGTGGAACCTGCTGCCCGCGGAGGTCTTTCCTTCCCCCAAATCTTCAAGTTTTTAAGTCCCGTGTCAACAAACTCCCTCTTACTCTCGCTTAAGACACCCACGGTACGTTAGTATTTAGGCTTTTAGCCTTCGTGGTTTGTCAAAAAAAAAAAAAAATAGAATCGAGCTAGTTCACTTGGCTGGATTTTAAATTAAGCTTATGGGCTTATGTGGTAATGCTAGATGTATTTAAACCAAAGAAAGATATGCTGGCTTTAGAAAGTATATTATCACAACATCGACGGCCGAATAAGTGTATTGTTTGTTTTTTTTAACTAGTTTTAAAAATAAAAAATATTTTAAACGTTTTGTTGTGAAGCTCTTTAACGAAATAATACTTTAAATTTTTTTAATCCTAAAAATTAAGCAAATTGCATTTTAATTATTATACAGGGTTTTACAGAATGTTGTTAAACATATTAAAGGGTAGGTTCTTATAATAAAAATTTTAAAACAGTTTTGAGTCCTCAAATTTCTCGTTCTGAAAATACAGGGTGTAAAACTTGTAATAAAAATATTGCTATTTTTAATATTTTAAATATCCTTTACCCAATTTTGTTTTTATTTGGCAATGTTATTTATAGCATTATAGGCGGTAATTTATCACTAATTTAAATACTTTTAATTAGTGTCCGACCAAAATTTCGGTTTCGTTTCGTTCGAAACCGAAAGTGACTTTCACCTTGAAAGTGGTCAAATCCTATTTGAATTTAAAAAAGGTTAAAATGAAATAGTTTTTAAAAAGACATTTTTTTGCTTTTCAAAATTTTGTGGACACCTCCCTCCTCCTCGCAAAAGAAGACCCGAAAAGAAGAAAATATAAGGGTTTTAAAAGAAGGGCGGTTTTTTATGCTCTTTAAAATTTTTTGGGACCCTTTCCTCAAATTTTTTTGTTTCGGTTGAACTGAAGCCATGACCAAAATTTTTGTTTCGGTTTCGGCCGTAAAAACCAGTTTTGGTCAAACTCTACATTTAATAAGTCCACTGCCCTCTCGAACGGCAACTAAAAAGAAATATTCCTAACAAAGAACGGTACTTCACTGACAGTGTAAATGTGTGAAAATTGTTTGGGCGTTCTTTAGATTAAGCAAATAAAAATACAGTTTTTATATCTTTTAATATATTTACCTAATTGCGTATTTTTAGACAATAAAAGAAGTATTACAGGAACTCTTTCTTTTAAAATTAGTTTTTATATTTTTTATTAGAAAATATGTAACTGTAAAATAAATATTTATGTAAATATGGTTTATATCCAGTCTAACAATTTTTACTAAAATTAGTAATTTTTAAATGTTTTAGTTTTTAACAAAGTTTAACACGTTGTATCTTGAGAACAAAATATTTTGCGAACCCATATTTATATGAACTTTTTTAGATTTTCTGATGGAGAATCCTTAATTTTTTAACAACTTTCTGTAACACTCTATATATTTATTCACATCTCTACGAAATAAGCTTATTTTTAGGATAAAATATTTAAAAAACATAATATCCGTATATAATATATTATCATAATATTTTTTCCTCCAAGGAATCAGCCAATAGGGTAACACGAAGGGTATATCAGGATAGGCTCCGAATGTTTTGTGTGTTCGTTCTTTTACCCCTTTTTAAGTATCTTTTTGTGTTTTAGGAATATATTTTAATTTGGCCTACAGTAAGGTTTATAAACGTTAAAAAATCTTTTTCAAAGATTCCCTGTTTGCCTATAATCGCTAACTGCAGAAGGTTTTCTGCATTTTTAACTAAAAAGTAACTCGGAAGCGAATTTGATAACTTTTCATGCAGCTTTTATGTTGATGCCATTAAGACAAGGTTTTTAAACGAGCATGCACATGGGAAATATGCAAATTGCAAATGGTGGACAGAAAACGCTTAATTAAATTTAATGGGGTAAATGTGCTGAAGTTAGCGTAAATGTATGGAAAACAAAATGGTGTTTTGTTGAGCTACGCTTTGATTTATTATTGGTACATATTGATACATATTTTAAATTTTGCAACAATTTTCAAAGCCATAAGGCAAGCGTATTGTGACGTATATTTTGAATACATATATAGGGACCACTTTACGTCACTTGGAACTATGTACCATATGGAACTATCTATTGGGACAATGAGACCGGTGGACCATCAAAACTCATTTTGCATTTTTTAAAAACTAACTTAACTTATTTGACTCACTAAATTTAGTACGGGCATATCCCTAGGGATAGCCCGTACGGGACTTAACTCAAACTTTAACTCTTTACTTGACTTTACTAACTCTTTCTTATCTAATAAACAATCAATCCCCGTCTTAAAATTTTGTTCTCTTTAAATATTAAATTTTTCAGTATTTGTTTTGCATTTCTAGGCTACTCGCTTGTTTAATGTTTTTGTTTTATTATTATAAGAGTAACCTAGAAAATTGTTTGATTCATACTTTTTAAACCTTGACACTTCACGTATTGTTTTATGTACCAAATTTCCCAATGTTAAGTAACCCAATTATATTTAAATTTCCCAAAAATGTATATTTTTAAAATTCCCAAAATGTAAACTTTTTATACTAGGTGTTCACA
>JACEGR010011027.1:0-16489 GCA_014170235.1 Listronotus bonariensis | reverse complement strand
ATTATTGCTTAGTTGTTTCCCTAATATCACGAATTATAGAAGTTAGATTCTTTATAGCCTAAAAGTAATAGAAATATACCTGAAAACCTTTTGTAAAATTGAAAAAAAAAAGAAAAGTCTCTACATGTTATTATATGTGTGTATCATAGTGATAGAATATTTAAAAAAAAAATGAAACCAAAATATTATTTTCTTCTTCACTAATAATTATTTTTAATGAGTATATCAGCATACTGCTGATATTTCAAAACCAGCAATAATTGACATATAGTGTGTTATACATTTTTGATGTAATATCTAATACGGAGTCAAAATTTGTTAAAATATACAGGCTGTTCCATTACAAAAAACCTAATTGACCATAAAATTATGTTTTTGAGTCTCCTTGTATATTAACTAGTACTATCAATAGAAATAGTATATCTATAAACAGTTTATTTTTGTATCTTGTACAAGGGCGAAGTTATTTCATGGATAAATAGAGTTGGGACACCCTGTATATGTATATTTAAAAAACAAAAAATTAGTAAACATATCGATGGAATGGACCATGAGACCGGTGGACAAAAACTATCTTTTTCTTTGACTATAAGACTACAGGAACTATTTGACTAACTAAATTTAGTATGGGCATACCCCCACTAGGGGTAGCCCGTACGGGGCTTAACTAAAACTTTAACTTTTTACTTGACTTCACTTCTACTACCTACTTCTTATCTAATACTTTTCTAATTTCTTTCTCTTAACTTCTCCTCTGCATTCTTGGGTAACTCTGTTTATATACAAAGTTGAACTCGGTGTTTTGGTGACTTAGCACGTTTACGAACTTGCCCGTTCGACCTAGAAATTTACCTTGCCGGTTCGAGGTCTAACCTTTGACAATATTTTAAATTGATATATATTTTACTTTAAAATTTGTTTTTGCCATTATTAAAATAATTAAATAAATAATAAAATTATCAAAACTTACATACCCTCTATACAGGGTGTTCACAATATTATAGTAGGCTACTCTGTAGTTGCATACAAAAATAAGATTTCGATGGATACTTAAACTTATAAGTTCCCTGACAAGGAGGACTAGCAAAGCCTTCTTCACGGAGTGCGGTTAGACGTGCCGTAATGGACAGTTTTTACCTTCGGGGATCAAGGAAAGATTCACGCTAAGCTGACGGCATCTTTCTTCTGATCTAAGCGCTGTGAGCGAAGATTCCTATAAGCTGATGGTATCCTGTTTGGTGGTGAACACGAGGTATTTCAAATGGCGGGAAATAGATGAGCGTGCCATGGGAACTGTCAGTAGTGAAAGGAATTATTTATCAAATTATTTTATTAGTCTCTAATTGGATTTCTGAAAATTATGTAAAAAAAAATTGCAAAATTATATTTAATGGTTCATAACTCAAGGTTGGCAATAATAATAATTAGAGCGGACAATTTCTTAGGTAAATTGTGAATCTTTATAAGTGCGTCGATTAACTGTTTTGTAATTTGTTGCTTTAATGTTGTCATTAAAAAAATAATAATTTAGACGTTTTTTTATAGATAAATTTAAAATATTATGTCATATTTACACCTTATTTATTTTAAGACAGTAGGTAATATACAGGGTGTAACCTAATTAGGGTAAAAAATTTAAGAGCGTATTCCTGGGTCAATTTTATGAAAAAAGTTCATATAAGCATATGTCCGGAAATGCTTTGGGTAATTTTCTAGAAACCTGCGGCAACTCCGATTTTAACGGAGTTTGGTATACGGGGATTTTTGGGGCGCTGATCACGAATCTGAAAGATTTTTTTGGCGGAAACGTTTTATTCTCGAGATATTCATCATCACAGTTCAAATTTATTCTCACTATATTCCCCCTTCTTTTGCACACAATTCTTGATTTAAAGCCAAAGTGTCACAAAATATTTGATTTTCACCTTTTAAAACCCCCTTTTTCTACGTTTTTTACAATATTTTTGCAGTAAATTGCGTGGCTTTTCTTTGATAATGCGGCAACCATACATACACATAGGGCTTCGTGGCATACTGGGATTGAAATGATTCAAAGTATAGCTATGCAATTTAATGCAAAAATAATGTAAAATACGGAAAAACGGGGTTTTAAAAGGTTTAAATCAAATATTGTGTGCCACTTTAGCTTTAAATCAAGAATTGTGTGCAAAAAGAATATATTGTAAAAATAGGATTAGTTTAAATTTCAAGTCTGATGATGAATATCTCAGGAACAAAACGTTTCCGCCAAAAATTCTTTTAGATTCGTGATCAGCACCCAAAAAACCCCTTATACCAAATTTTGTCAAAATCGGAGTTGCCGCAGGTTTCTAGAAAATTACCATTCTTTGTTTCTAAGATACAGAGTGTTAAATTTTCAAAATAAAACCGGATTTTTAATAATATTCTAAATAAATTGCCTTATTCGACTTCAATAAAATTTGGCTGTGGTATGTGTAAAAATAGGAGGTTAATTTAACCTTGAACTTATATGGGACGCATATTGGCTAATATTATTGACAAACAAATGCACGCCACTGACTTTTTGCAACTCTTAATTTTTCCGTATCAAACACCTTAAAATTCAACTTTTTATCTCTTCATATTTTGACGTATCTTGCTTAGTTTTTCAGATTAAAAAAAAATCCGCTAAACTGCAGAATCCTGGACCATACAAGAAACATTGGGACATTATTTTCTTTTAAAAATTAAGTGTTATAACTTATTATTAGCAACTATAAAACAACAATAAATACTTAGTTAAATAACGTTTATATCTAGTCAATATTTAACTAAAAAATGTGTTTTATAAATTTTTAGGTTTTTTAAAAGTTTTCTTCAGAACTTTAAGGACGTATGTATATATAAACTTTTTTTCAGATAAATGGCTGAGGAATACGTCCTTAAATTTTCTTACCGTATATAGAAAACGCCCTGTATAACCATTTTAATTATTAGGTGCTACAAGGACATATATTTCTAAAACAAAAAATGAGTCGTGACAAAACAAGAATGCACCCTGTAGGTTACGACTGCTCAAAACAAACAACTGATCTGTGATGATGTTAAAGAATTGAAATTTGTATCTAAAAACTAAATAAAGAGTGGCTACAATTTAATCATTTTACGTTGCGTTCTGAAACCCCATGCAACAGTGAAGCTTTAAATGAAATGATTAGATTACGAAATAGTTCGTGAAACATTTCAATATCACATGTCCGCAGAAAACTAATTGATATATCGAACTAAAAATGAAAAATAAATAATAGTTTAAAAAACTAAAACAGGCTTTTATATGCAACTGAACTAAAAAATTAGAAAATAATTTTTCATTACAAAGAGGATTTGTATAACAGTAATAAAAGGTCAAACAATGAATCATAATTATATACCTCAAAATAAGAATTATAATAAAATTTAAGATAATAACAGAATAATTCACTTCAGAATAAAAGCGTGGGGTGCTTAATATGTTAAATGTTATAGTTATTTCATTTGTAAATATCTATGAGGGAAAAGTTATGAAAAAAATAGTAAAAATGCACCTACGCTTTACACTCACCAGAGTGGGTATTATTCTGTTATCTTAAATTTTATTATAATTCTATTTTGAGGTATATAATTATGATTCATTCTTTGACCCTTTTGTTACTGTAATACAAACTCTTTGTAATGAAAAATTATTTTCTAATTTTAGTTCGGTTGCATACTAAAAGCGTGTTTTTTGGTTTTTTAAACTATTATTTATTTAATATATTTTTGATGTGTATGTTTTAGGCAATGCCTCAGATCCAGACGTAACCTTCTTCATGTACTCAACAGCTCATCCAGAGAGTCCAGAACCAATTTATATCGCTCCACATTTGCGTGGCACAAATCTGGACAAAACTTCATTTGATCCTGCCAAACCCACTAAAGTTGTTATTCCACGGTTACAACTCAAATATGTTCCTTAGTGCCTTGACTGAACTTAGAAGAGGTAAATCCACATTCAGCAATTTAATTTCCTAATGAATTTTTTTAAATTTTAATATCTTAAAAACGAGATGTCTTAATCAATTTTAAATCACCCTTTTTTTCTTATAAGATACCTGGGAAATGGAAAGCTTATGTTTTTTTCTTTGGACAAACCACGAAGGCTTAAAGCCTAAATACTAACGTACCGTGGGTGTCTTTAAGCTAAAGAATACCAATCCATAGAACCCCACAAGTGAGATTTCAGCGTACCCCTAAAAAATTTTAGTACCTACCGCGACCAACAGATGGTGAAAGTAGTACGATGTCGCTTTGCTAATACGATTACCATCGAAATTGATAGCAGTCGCCGACGAGCAATCCAGCCTGATCAGTTAGGAGTGGAAGATATACGCAAAATTTAATAAAAATAAAATCCTCGATAAATGGCTGGTATCCATAAGATTATTAAATTTATGATTTCAAAATAGGATATATCGATGGGTTTTTGACAATACATCGTGAGCGACATTCGTCAGTTTTACGGAAACGTTTTTTTTCATTGTCTCTTTATATCAGATGAAGATATGTTCTATATTGCCTGGCGGTTCATTTAATTAATGGTAGTTATTTGGGTACACGCCAAAAATAAATTAATAGTACCAAAACCAAAAAATAAAGCAAATAGGAGAACTAAAATCGACTTTTGGTCTGCCACCGTTGTCAAGATAAATTAAATAAAAATAAAAATTTTAAAAATTAACTATTATTTAGGTTCAGAATTTTAAAATTTTTAGCTTTTTTGTAGGAGATTCTGAAAATTTTGACATTAAATGTTAAATATGTTTGTTTTGTAATTCAAATTAAGAAGAAATCTAAAATAAAAACATTGCAATAATAAATTTAATAATCTTATGGATACTGGGTCCATTTATCGAGGATTTTAGTTTATTAAATTTTGCGTTTTTTCACTCTTAACTGATCAGGCCGGACTGCTGCAGATCAACGATTGCTATCAATTTCTGATGGTAATCAGCAAAGCGAAATCGTACCACTTTCGCCATCTGTTGGTCGCGGTGGTACTAAAGAATTTTCAGGTACGCTGAAATCTCACTTGTGGGTTCTATGAATTGGTATTCTTTGCTTTAAGCGAGGTAAGAGGAAGCTTGTTGACACGGGACTTAAATACTTGAAGATTTGGGGGAAAGGGAAAGACCACTGCGGGCAGCAGGTTCCACATATAGAAACTCTAGGGATAAAAGAACAAAACAAAGTGGGAAGTTCAGGGCCCGTCCAAATGGACTGTATAGGGATGCATACGCGCGGGCACCATAGAGTTTTCCTTTGGCAACCATGATGTGGAGGAACTATACTGAACAATTCTTCAAAGCAGAAGCCATGGACGTACCTATAAAAAGGCGATATATCCCCCACAGCTCGACTGATGGGCAAGAGAGGGAAGCCTTTCTATATGTTGCATTATTATTAAGACGAATAGCTCTTCTCGAATGAAATCAAGAATGCTCGAGGTTGTGGGGGCAGATATGAGAACAACATTCCAAGGAGGTCGGATTGGGACACATGTAAAGTGTGTAAATTACAAGGGGGGAAAAAATACTTTTTGGCTCGAAAGAGAATCCGCTTTTGAAGCTGCCAAAAGCTGCTTAAATTCTACATAAAATATACCGTAACAAAAACATGTTTCGTCAATTTGTTGATATCAACATTGTTGTCAAATTTCCTGAAAATAAGGCAATTTATTGTAAATATCCAAAATATTAGTGTGTAGTGCAAAACTAAAAATTGGGAAAATCTAATATCACTGTTCAATTCGGTTTGTACAAAATCCCTATCTTTTTCTTCAGGCATTTTTGTTTAAATTAGTACCTGATTTTTTAATTAATGTGTTACTTGTTTTAGTCGCCCACTGTAGTAATTTTTATATAAAAATATTTAACAAACATACAGTGTGAACGTAAATAGTCTAATCTTTTTTAAGGGTTATATAATATTTAGGAGCGCTTTATTTAAAAGATTAAGAAATCGTTATATTTATTACAAAGGATTCAAAATTAGTAATTGTTTAATTTTATTCTTATATAAATTAAGTGGTAGTTCCTTTATTGCGGAAGGTAGTTTATTAGCAAGAATGAATAGAATAATAATTGGTAGAGAGTCGGGATTTTTGTAGCCTTAAAAATTCTGGCCTTATTTGGTTATTTTGCCTAGTATTGTAATCATGAAGATCATTAAAAGAGCTTTCAGATAAAACCGCATTATGTATATCTAACTTTATTAGTTTCGGAAATATGCCCATCCAAATCAAGTATTTAGATGATTTTTAAAGTATTCACTGCCATTTTGTAGTAGGTAAAGGTATTGACTCAATATTTTAATACTATAAAGTACTTACCAGGAGCTTTAAAATGATGTATCACCCCTTTCCATTTAACTTTTTTCCAAGATGGCGCCCATCCGCCATGTTGATTGTTGCAACTATCATTTTTACGTCAAAGAGTATAGAAGGAACAGTTGAAAAATGTAAATTCGGTGCTCTTTGATAAGAAAAAATCACAAAAATGTTTAAAGCAAATAAATCGGCATGCTTGTCTTCGCGGCCGCCTTTGCTATATTTCTTTTATGATATGCCGGTTAATGCAGCTGGTCATCGCACTATGGGATAGAAATTAATTATTTTGGTCAAAATTCTGAAACTTACCAATCTAACTTAAAATGAGGTGCTTTTTACTTGCAAATGAACACAATATTATAAATTATTACAAATGCTTTTTGGGAACCTAAAACTTATTATAAATTTATACCCCTTTAACATTATTATTTTTTATTGTACAAAATAAACTAAAATGCCAGCTTGTTTGGTTAATTTGGTAGTATTCTAATCAGTAATCCGATGGTTATTATCGCATATGATATACAGGGTACGACAATAGGTATGATTTTTTTTTTAAATGGAATACTCTGAATATTATATCACCACCAAAAAATCTTTTAAAATGCTTTAAAAAATACTACATTTGATGTGTCTATCTCAATTAGTTTCGGAAATATGACCATCCAAATCTGAAAAATAATTTTAAATTATTCTTAGAAGCGTAATAGAGATACATCTTCCCAACTTTTTTTATTTTTTAACGTATAAAATAAATAAAAACACTGTTTTGTTGGGTAGATTCTGTAGAATCCATATCTTTCATCAGAATGCTTTTATCTTTTAGGATATACAGTGTAGGACAAAACATATTAAATTTTAAAATGGAAAACCTTGTAAATTATAAAAAAATCTTGTATCTGTCCTTACACTCAGAAGTAGCAAAAAGTAGGAAGGCAATTGTAAGTACAAAAACTGATAAAGAAAAAGGTAAAAAAATCTTTGACAAAAGTAGCGAGACTTCAGCGAGACTGCATCGGAAACACAACAATAGCTTTTATTATTTAACCTCTTTACTCCTTTAGTAAACAACGCTAATAATAATAAACTAAATAGATTAAAATGTTGTATACTTATGTTTACTTAAAATACATTTTCAAGTTTCTTATTACCCCAATAGAAGTCGTCATATCCTTTTATAATTTTGCGTACATGTAGTTTGGAGTATCTACTTTGAAAATACACAACACAAGCCATTAGAGTACCCAAAAGTTGCTTTTTGGCCAAAATAATGGATTTCTATCCCATAAGTGTATCAGGCGCTTCGCTGTAAGGGATAGCGGCGCCTTTGTATAAAATATTCCGATTGCGAGGCGGCCTTCTTATGTTTTTTGTATTATTTTCAATGGGTACCGAATTTGCGCTTTTAAAATTGGGATGGATAGCAATTAATTTTTTGGTCAAAATTGACAGAGCTTACCAATCTAACTTAAAATGAGGTGCTTTTACTGGAAAATATTGAAAAAATATATTATAAATTATTACAAATGGTTTTTGGAAACCTAAAACTTATTATATGTTATTAAAAATTTACACCCCCTTAACATTATTATTTTTTATTGTACAAAATAAACTAAAATATCAGCTTGTTTGGTTAATTTGGTAGTATTCTAATCAGTAATCCGATGGTTATTATCTCATATGATATACAGGGTACGACAATAGGTATGATTTTTTTAAATGGAATACCCTGAATATTATATCACCACCAAAAATCTTTAAAATGCTTTAAAAAATACTACATTTGATGTGTCTATCTCAATTAGTTTCTGAAATATGACCTTCCACATCTGAAAAATAATTTTAAATTATTCTTAGAAGCGTAATAGAGATACATCTTCCCAACTTTTTTTATTTTTAAACGTATAAAATAAATAAAAACCCTGTTTTGTTGGGTAGATTCTGTAGAATCCATATCTTTCATCAGAATGCTTTTGTCTTTTAGGATATACAGTGTAGGACAAAACATATTAATTTTTAAAATGGAAAGCCTTGTAAATTATAAAAAAACTTGTATCTGTCCTTACACTCAGAAGTAGCGTACATGTAGTTTGGAGTATCTACTTTGAAATACACAACATAAGCCATTAAAATTTCAAAGTTGCTTTTGGCCAAAATACTGGATTTCTATCCCATAGTGTATCGGCGCGTCGCTGTAAAGGATAAGCGGCGCCTTTATATATAAAATAGTCCGAGTGCAGGCGGCCTTTTTTATGTTTTTTTATATTATTTTCAAAGGATACCGAATTTGCGCTTTTAAAATGTTTTTATTTTGCAAAAAGAGCTATAAGAATTATTTGCAAAATCAAATCTAGGGAGTCTGCAAAACCTTTATTTACTTAAACATAAAGATATTGACACTGACATCTATTTTATATGGAACTCGTTTGTTTAATATGTACAAATATTGGTATAATATAATGTAAACTCTTTATATGATAACTCTTGAGAAATAACTCCCGCATTAATCTATTTGCATACATCAAATATGATTAAAATCTATAATTTATACTGAATCAAAAGATATTTAATCATTTATCAAATTCTTATAAAAATTAAAAACATAAAGAAATTTAAAAATATGTTAAAACAATTTTATAAAAATGGCTTCTCTGCAGAAACGCGCATGTTTCGGACATTTAACTGTAAACGAAAAGCAGATTGTTAAAAACGTATTTGATATTAGAAATGATCAAAGCTCTAATTTAGGTGTGGACAATTATGTTCAAAAATGTGCGTTGATGACTGGGGTGGGAAAAGCGACAATTTACAGAATTTTGAAACAAGAAAAAGAGAGAGGTATAATTCCACCAAAAAAGGACCGGGCAAAAACAGAACTTTATATAACAGACGACACAAAACAAACAATTCGACGAATTGTACATAGTCTCTTTACCGAAAAAAATCCCTACTTTAGATGTCATGTTTCAAGCTGCGAAAAAATCATCCACACGTGCCAGAAATAAGTAGAGTAAAACTTTGGAAAATCTTAAAGGTCTAAATTTTCAGTGGAAAAATTCCAAAGAAAATCTTTATTAATAGAGAATGGAGAAATTGTCCATTGGAGGAGAGATTATTTGAGAAAAATAAAAAAGCTCGTACTGAAGGAAAGGCAATATATTATCTAGATGAGACTTGGATAAATGAAGGACATACCGTTAAAAAATATTGGCAAGATGGGAATATAACAACTGCTCGCCAGGCTTTTAATGAAGGACTTTCTACTGGGTTTAAAACCTCCATCTGGAAAGGGGCGTAGACCAATTATTACTCATATTGGAAACGAGAATGGTTCTGTGGATGGAGGTCTTTTAATGTTTGAGCCCAAAAACAGGAGAGATTATCACGAAGATATGAATGCTGATGTATTTGAAGACTGGTTTTCGCAGATGATCGACTTAATACCAGAGGGTTCGATTATTGTAATGGATAATGCAAGTTACCACTCCAAAAAAGTAAATCGTGTTCCAAATTTAAGCTGGCTTAAAAAGACATTCAATCCTGGTTGATGCAGCAAAATATTGAACATCCTACAGATAGTGTTAAACTAGAGTTGTTGCAGCTAGTAAAAAGTGAAGTCGCCACAAATAAAGCTAAGTACACACGTTTTGTAATTGATGAAATAGCTAAGAAACAAAATATAACTGCATATCGGCTGCCACCTTATCACTGCGAACTAAACCCCATAGAACTTATATGGGCACAAGTGAAAGGTGAAGTAGCCAGAAATAATACTACGTTTAAACTAGTAGATGTAAAAAAACTATTTCAAATTGCCATATCTAATGCTTCCCCAGAAAACTGGAAAAATGTGTCGAACATGTATTAGAAGTAGAAAATAAAATGTGGTCTTTGGATATAATAGTAGATACAACTGTTGAACCTCTAATTATACAAGTAGACTCATATGACTCAAGTAGTGATAGTATGTCAGATATGGAAGAATGTGAATAACTAGATGTAGATTATGTAGCATATTTAATTAGGTATAGATTATATTTTAAATAATTATTTTTTGACTATGCATTTTTAATGTGTATTATTTTCTTAATAAAATAGTTATTATTAACTATAATTATACCAACTGTACAATATTGATATACTATAAATTTTAAAATAAATTTTTTACACATATAAAAGAAACATGATTTTCATTTTACCTAAACTGTTTAAGAAGGGTAAGTTCCCAAAATTAAACTCAAGCGCACCGCCACTGTCAAGGTTTTTATCACATTATTCGCACGTAAATACGGGTAAACATCTGTTATTCCTTTGTATTTGACCTAAAAGGTTGACGAATATTAGAGTGGAGTCTGCCGGCCTAAAATTATGATGCCTTATCAGTACATTACAGGTAGAATTGAAGAAAAATATTGATACTCGGACTAACACAGAAAGCTAATTGCCATAAAATTAAATGATTTATTACTATCGCTTGCAACGTATATACCATGCGTGTATGCATATTTTCTAGCTTGAGCCGACGGCCAATTTACAGAAACCAGGTGCTAAAGGTAGATAAAAATAGTACTTAATTTTCTTAAAATCTCAGTGCTGGTTTTTATGTATATTTTAGAAAATGTTATTAAAAATTCATAAATATACCAGGCGCTTTAAAACTTCCAAAAAATAATGTGGCTTTACTTATAATTTAAGTCTTGATTGATTAAGGGAGCAAAAGGTAAAAGATTATTTTATCATTTTATTTTTTTATTGCTTACTCAGTCACGTTAATGCGTATTGTAAAAATTGACAAAAAATGTTTTTTGCTTTAATTCTTTAACTTTTAATTTTGACATAAAATTTAATTTTTACTACATTAACTTATACAATTTTGTTCCATTTTTTAAAAATTAAAGTACTTTACTTCTGGGCATTTTTCATACCAATACAAGTAAAATTTTATATTTCTTAGTGTTTGACCATGCGACCAATTTTCCTAAAAGGACGTTTAAACACTTAAAAATGTTTCATTTGTCCTCTTGTAACCCCCTATCCTGGGACACACTGTATATTTTTATTTATGCAGTAATTATTAGTATTAATAAATGTGATCATTGTTCTTCATTATTACTGAAGACCTTATTAGAATATGAATTAAATTATTAATAACAAATTGTAATAAACTATCTACAATCACGATCGAATTTTATAAAAACATTAAAACTACTGTTTCATTTCTTTATTCCTAACGTTTCGGTCATGGCTTTGACCTTTTTCAAAAGTACATTAATTCTAAAAGAAAAATTGCCACAGTCAAAATAAAGCGTTTAAAATTATACAACACTTATATGATCGTGTGTAGCTACAGTTATTAATGCAGCAAAATACGGGATAAAAACATGTTTTTCTTTTTTTTTCTCTTTTTTTTATATAATTATTATTATTTACTTACATGAGTCAGGAAATTTAGAAAATTATCCATTTAAAACAAAAATTCTGGGAACGTCACTGTATAAAAACACATTTTAAAGCGTAACACTACATATTTACAAGACATTTCCACAGATAAAACAACGACGAAAAGCAAAACGTGAGTGACCATACAGAGATTATTGATAAGTACATTATTCCTTTTTTATAGAAGGATGCACAGTTGTTGATTTTTAAGGGTTTTTTTTTTATTTTAAAACTTTTACGAGGTGATGTTAATAAATATCTTGGGGAACTGATATAATGCTAAGAAATTGTGTGAAACAAAAGTTTAATTTAATAAGTTTTGGTAAATTTTAGGTAGCCCCTTTGTGTCAGTTCTTAAGTTGACGGCATTAGAATTTCTTTGTATGTAAAACATTTCGTAAAATTCCCTTTTTTGGTGTTCGATTCTGTGGTCAGAATTTTTGTGTGCGAATAATTAAAAGTATGGTTGTGTTCTGTTGTATGGTTGGTCAGAGCTGTTTGTTTCGTTTGTCGTATTTATGTCCATTAATCTGTTTTTAAGTACTGGCTAATCTATCCTATAACTCATCACAATCCGACAAGGTATCTGATACAATGTTACTTTTTCTGGTTGAAATAGCCGTTTTAGACAGAGCAATGCTACCTAATCAGATCCTGAATTTATGACAAATCGCAATAAATAAAGCTTAAAAAATGCACTACGTGTAAATAATTATCCCGAATCATATGGTAGTAAACAAAATTTTTAAAAAAAGAATCTGCAAATTTTATAACGCCGAACGAAACAGACAGCCCTCTAAACATAAAACAAAAAAATATATATACCTCACCCTACCTTATATTCCAGATCTTTCAGAAAAATACAGAATGTTTTCAAAAATAAAGATATTACAATAAGTCACAAAGGACACAACCTATTAAATAGCAACTTTAGCCAATTAAAAACGGCTATTTCAAAAGAGAAAAAGAGTAACATTGTGTATCAGATACCTTGTCGGGATTGTGCGGGAGTTTACATAGGACAGACTAGCCAATATTTAAAAAACAGAATTAATGGACATAAATACGACAAACGAAACAAAACAGCTCTGACCAACCATACAACAGAACACAACCATACTTTTAATTATTCGCACACAAAAATTCTGACCACAGAATCGAACACCAAAAAAGGGAATTTTACGAAATGTTTTACATACAAAGAAATTCTAATGCCGTCAACTTAAGAACTGACACAAAGGGGCTACCTAAAATTTACCAAAACTTATTAAATTAAACTTTTTGTTTCACACAATTTCTTAGCATTATATCAGTTCCCCAAGATATTTATTAACATCACCTCGTAAAAGTTTTAAAAATAAAAAACCCCTTAAAAATCAACAACTGTGCATCCTTCTATAAAAAAAGGAATAATGTACTTATCAATAATCTCTGTATGGTCACTCACGTTTTGCTTTTCGTCGTTGTTTTATCTGTGGAAATGTCTTGTAAATATGTAGTGTTACGTTTTAAAATGTGTTTTTATACAGTGACGTTCCCAGAATTTTTGTTTTAAATGGATAATTTTCTAAATTTCCTGACTCATGTAAGTAAATAATAATAATTATATAAAAAAAAGAGAAAAAAAAGAAAACATGTTTTTATCCCGTATTTTGCTGCATTAATAACTGTAGCTACACACGATCATATAAGTATTGTATAATTTTAAACGCTTTATTTTGACTGTGGCAATTTTTCTTTTAGAATTAATGTACTTTTGAAAAAGGTCAAAGCCATGACCGAAACGTTAGGAATAAAGAAATGAAACAGTAGTTTTAATTCTTGGTATACGAAGAAGCTGCGCTTGAGAGTATTTGGGGCACTTACGTCTCTTTCGATATTTAAGACCATTCCTCCTCAATTCCAACGATATCGTACTCTTAGAAGATCTGCATTGCCTCCAGCTTTCAGTCTCCTCTGTTGGACATTCCAATCTGGTTTTTTGCTCTTTCTCACCAATCTCTCTGACCTCTGTGCGGTAAATGCACGTGGTCTTCCACTTTTGGGAGATTCAGACATGGTATTCTGCTCGCACTCCGCTATTGTTCTATAAATGGTTCTGCGTGAAATGTTTTCATTCTGGAATATTCGACAGATTTCAGCTTTGGGTATCCGCCCAACTAACTTGTAGATACTTTTTTTTATTTCTAATTTATACGACATCTTAAAGCGAAAACTTCAAAATAAATAAATCTCAACTGACAGTAAATAAAGTAAATAAACTTTTGTTTTCAAAGGCAACTTGATATTATTTTGTTTTTGTGTAAATTAATGACAATTAGTTTTGTGCCAAAACTTTTAGGACATACATTTTTCTAAAAACAGCCCACAAGTTGTAAAGACAGTATTACGGACAATCGGTGCAACAAGTTGCATAGACTTTAACCCACAGGTACGACCAATCCAAAAGTTAATCAGTCGTAAAAACTTGCAGTACAATTTTCTTGTCATTTGGGATAAAAAAATCTCGTCCATTTTAATGCATCCTAAACACAATCATTTTCCTTGTCGAGAAAGAGTCAGCAAATACTCATTCTCTACGTATGGCGGCCAAGTTTTACAGAGCACAGACACCTTCAATCTTGTGGGCGACACATTTGAAAGTAACCTTAACTGGCATAAACACATTGTATCTATAGCCAACGGCAGAGCGCGGCAGATAATTATACCGGAGGATACCTGGTACCCGGTTAAGTACCTTTACCACATATGAGCCCCGTATTCAAGGCCTTATCGTAAAATACAAAAATATATCCATCAGAAATTTTCGAGCGCGTCAGATTAAAATAGGATGAGTTAACTACATGCTAAACAGTGCGACAGAAAACCCAGGAACAGTACTGACTATAATGCTTTACACCTTATCGTGTATAAAGTCAATAAAAGTCTTTAAAATATTATTTCATATTTTATTGTACCTCTCATCACCTATAAATTAATTTGTCACCTAGAATTTGACTGTAGAAAATTCCTCTTGCATCCGTGGGAGTTTGATCACCAAAAGGTACTTCGTTTCAGTGCATTTTTTCTTTTTTCAACCTCATCTAACGTCGAGCATCTGGTTGCGATAAGGGTGTCTCGCTTAAAAGTGAACTGGCGAAAATTTTCCAGGATAAGCCATGGCTGCAGGCTTCGATAAACTAAAAGTTATTATATTTAAAATTTACCACAATTTTAATTTAAATTACTTTATAAATCTTTGGTTATAGCTCTTTTTAACACGCTTTTATTAGCTTGGGTTGTATTAGTATCAGCTTTTTTTTATGTATGTATGTAACGGAATCTTTAAGCTTAATTTTCACCGACTTCCAGCTATTCGATTTCTTTGAAACTTTGCACATGTATCAAGGACCCATGACAATGCAATAATCTGCAAACAGTATCCCGTTATCCTGATTAGGATCGCCAGGATAAATAAATTCCTTTATAGATTTTCTGTAGGAGAGTAACAGAGAAAGAGCTAGTGCGAGATCTGCGCATGCGTGCAGTTTCCGACGTACTCTCAGCATAAGGCTGACAGAAACTTGTTCGGAGTAGTTGCGTTCTGAAACCCCATGCAACAGTGAAGCTTTAAATGAAATGATTAGATTACGAAATAGTTCGTGAAACATTTCAATATCACATGTCCGCAGAAAACTAATTGATATATCGAACTAAAAATGAAAATAAATAATAGTTTAAAACTAAAAACACGCTTTTATATGCAACCGAACTAAAAATTAGAAAATAATTTTTCATTACAAAGAGTTTGTATTACAGTAATAAAAGGTCAAACAATGAATCATATATTATATACCTCAAAATAGAATTATAATAAAATTTAAGATAATAACAGAATAATTCACTTCAGAATAAAAAGCGTGAGGTGCTTAATATATTAAATGTTATAATTATTTCATTTGTAAATATTTATGAGGGAAAAGTTATGAAAAAATAGTAAAATGCACCCCACGCTTTTACTCTGAAGTGAATTATTCTGTTATTATCTTAATTTTTATTATAATTCTATTTTGAGGTATATAATTATGATTCATTGTTTGACCTTTTATTACTGTAATACAAACTCTTTGTAATGAAAAATTATTTTCTAATTTTTTAGTTCGGTTGCATATAAAAGCGTGTTTTTTTTAGTTTTTTTAAGCTATTATTTATTAAACCTATATAATAAATTTACTTCTAGGAAATATTAAAATTTCACACAATTCTAAATCTTTAGTTTATTTACCTGTAACACATTACATCCAGGTTGAGGTGGTCCCCCACCATTTGGATAAAAATCAGCATGTCCTAGAGGTGTTCTGTATCCTAGCAATCCAGCACAAGTATGAATAACATCCACAAATGTGGCATCGCTTTTGCTCAGTGTTCCTGAGGGAATTATACCCACATCAAATCCAGGTAAATGCCGGGATCCAGACCTTAAAAGACAGTCTTTAAAAAAAAAATAAAAAAATAGAATAGCTATTAAAACTCAAAAGTTTGTCGGTTGTCTCGCAAAGTCGGTTTACTCAACGATACCCAGCAAACACTATTTGCCGGCAATATACATTTTTCATATTGGCATTGATGGTAAAGCATTGGCAATTGGTGGCAATATTATGCCAACATCTAATACGCATTAAAAAGTTAACCCTAAATAAACACTCA
>JACEGR010011026.1:0-16491 GCA_014170235.1 Listronotus bonariensis | reverse complement strand
AATCAATAGACCATCCAAGGATGAAGAGGCATATGTTAATAGAAAAGGATACCACAGTCTCCTGCTTCAAGGAATATGTGATAATAGAAAATTATTTTTGGATATATACTGTGGTGAACCTGGCTCCATTCACGATGCCCGCCTATTGAGAAAATCTTCAATCTATAAACTCTCAGAAAACCCTGAGACATTTACTAATTATTATTTATTAGGAGATTCAGCATACCCATCATTGCCATGGCTGGTCTCCCCATTTAGGGATAATGGTTCTTTAAGTGCTGAGCAAAAACAATTTAATTATAAATTATCTTCAACACGAGTTGTGATAGAGCATGCATTTGGTATGCTAAAAGGAAGATTTAGAAGATTAGGCCATTTTGAGAACTGGTTGATTACACTTATTGTTAAATGTATAATGGCAGCTTGTGTCTTACACAATATGTGCATTCTACATAATGATTTAATTGACGAGGTTGAGCAAGACCCACAGCAAGATCATGGTGATGATTTGACCTCTAGTTCAGATGTGGAAACCACCCCTGGAAAGGATAAGAGAGAGGAGGTTTTTAAACAATTGTTTAATAAGAATTAATGTTTGATTTATGTATTTGCTATTTTTCTTATCAGAGGCGGGCAAGAATTTAAATACTTTTTTTATAATTATTCTTAAAGGGGGTTAGTTTTAGTAGGTAAAATAATAAACAATTGCAGAAATATACAGTGCGTCCCAGGGTAGGTGTTACAAGAGGACAAAGGGACCAAAAATTTTGGAATTTTTAAACTTTCTTTTGGGAAGCTGATCACATGGTTCAAAACTGATAAATGCAAAAAAATTTCCGATCGTTAGTATACAGGGCAAGTTGTAATTAAAAATATGAAAAATAAGCAAGAGTAAAGTACCTTTATTTTTAAAAATATAACAAAATTGTAATGTAAGTAAATGTTATACAGAATTTAATTTAATGTTAAAATGTAAAGTTAAAGAATTAAATTTAAAAAAGTTTGTCAGTATTTTGCATTATGCATTAACATTTTTTTAAAATACTTGGCTTAAGGGAGAAAATTATTAAAAAATATTTAAAATTATTAAACTTTCTTTTAAATTTCTTGCTCATTTTTTAAGTTGTTATGCATAATGGAGAAATTTTTTTTCATTGCTAATCTGAGAAATTGCTATTATTTACTCTATTGCCCTAACGAGAATTAATATTTCTCACCACTGGTAAATAATGATAATAAAAAAACACCTAGGTAAATAATAAGAACAATTCTATAATTTTAAAGATATTGACAGAAACTTTTGTTAACTTAATTATCAAGTAGAAGAAGGAAATTTATGTTAGCAGTGAAAAAACCATATATACCTCAGGTGACAAAGCTATTATTTACTTCTCACCCTAAGTATATAATATACTATATTTACTCTTACGTCTAAACTCCAAATTTTGACATAAAATTCTATTCTTCACAACATTTACTTATACAGTTTTGTTCTATTTATACAAATAAAAGTAGTAAACTCCTGGGCTTTTAGTTATAACTAGCCCTGTATAATATCAATCGGAGTAAAATTTTGTAATTATTAGTTTCGGGCCATGCGACCAGTTTTCCCAAAATATTGTTTTAAAATTCAAACATTTTTGATCCATTTGTCCTCTTGTAACACCTATCCTGGGACACACTGTATAGAAAAGCTAAGTTTTTAAGTAAGCTGAAATTCCTAAAAGCTACATTCCTTAGGGTAGTTTTAGTAATATTTTTAATGTTTTACAAATATTATACGAGGTGTTCGTATAAAAGTTACCACTCAGTTATCTGTAAAAAGAGACAGGTTTGAGAAAATCGCCGAAACACGCCAAGATATTTATTGAGGGGGAACGTTTTTTTACAAAAAATTGGACCCTTCAACCCCCTAGCCACCAGGGTCCCCACCCCAAAATTCCTAAATGGGAATGGGGTCGAGTAATAAATCATTTTAAGGTTCCTGACGAGTACTTTATAACCCTAGAATATAAAGTCAATATATTCCCCTACTACAAAATGGTGGTACTTTGAAAATAACCCAAATTCCTGATTGGGATGGCCATATTTCCAAATCTAATAAAGTTAGATGTACTTAATGTGGTATTTTCTTAAAGCTCTTTTAAAAAAATAATGGTGATACTAGTAATAATATACAGGGTAGGATAAAAAGTGTATATTTTTTTATTAAAGCACTCCATATATTATATTACCAATAAAAGATCTTTAAAAGAACTTTAAGCAAATGCCCCATTAAGTATATCTGGGCCCTGGTGGCTAGTGGGTTAAAGGGGCAATGTCGAATTTTTGTAAAAGACGTTTCCCCTCAATAAATATTTTGATGTGTTTTGGCAATTTTCTCAAATATGTCTCTTTTCACAGATAACTGAGTGGTAACTTTTAAATGAGCACTGTATACCTCTATTGAAAGTACTTACATTCTGTAAAATAAAAATATTTGAAATAAATATTTAAAAGTTAATACTGCTCATTACTTTTAAAAAAGTATTTTTTTGCTCAGATCTCCTTATAATAGCTTACCTAAAATGATAACAAAATTTAATGTTAAAATTTTATTATAGTGGTGGTTTTGCTTTTCTTCCTAAAAGCGTTATTATTGTTTCTTTTTTACCTGTAAAAATATTTAAATTATATGGTAAATAAAAAAATTAAATAAAATCATGTTTTATTGGAACCTTAATTAATATAATAACAACATAAAAACAAATGACAACAAACAAATAACAGATAAAACTATCAAAATCAACTAGAAACAAAATCTGTGAAAATTATCTTTTACTCAAGTATTCCTTTAAAAGAGCAATTTTTTTCTTTATCAATTTCTATTTTCTGTCTCTCAACCTCCATCCTTTCAGCATGTCTTCTGTCTCTTTCGGCTTCAAGATGTCTTTTCTCTTTATGTACTCTTCATAATTAATACGTTTTCGTTTTTTTTGTGGTTGATTCTCATCATTACCTTTTTGCATTAAACTTGCTTGACTTTGCTGCTGCTTATCTGCTTCTACTATATTATTTATATCTTCATTTACCTCTCCTCTTTGTTCCAAGGTCTGTTTTTTAGTTATTATCCACACTGGATTCAATGGTATGTTCGCACTGATTTGATGGTTTTATTCCCAAGATTGCATCTATTTCATCAAAGAACTGGAAACGACGAGGGTCTCGAACAGTTTTATTTTTATGGTCTTTAGCTCTCGTGTAACTTCTTACAAGAGATTTCCATTTAATCTGGCATTGGTTGCCAGTGACTTTAAATCCTGAGCTAAGTAAATCATTGGCACAATTCTCGAACACATGCTTTTTTCTTTTGGGATGACTAAGATCTTCATAGTGGGGTTGCATAGATTTAATGAGTGTGATTGTTTCCTTATATTGCCATATGTGTATGTTTTCAATTATTGACTCAGAAAGTGAAAGCACTGCATTTGGTTCTTGAGACTGATAAGGTTTACCATCAAATTTATCAGTTGATTCAGTATTTACCTGATCATCTGTACAATCGTCTGAAGTTTCAGAAACAGGAAATAAGTTCGCATTTCCATCGGTATTTCTTTGCTCTTTTAATATCCCACTTAATAGAGTTGTTGCAAAATATATATCTAAAAATACCCTCTTAATTCAAATTTTACGTCATAAATACCGTAAACCATTACCTTCCTTGGCTTTATAATAATCTGATTCATCTAAAACCACAGTATAAAGGTCTCCAGTTGTGGGATCTGTAATATCTAATTCCATTCTAAACAAATAATAATTTTAAAGATCTATCCTTAACCTTAATAAACAAACTTTTTGACGTTTGGAGCACGGAAACACCTAAAGGGGGTTGGTGCATGAGAGGCAAGGGAAAGGAAAACGGAGCAGTTAAGGTGCATAACACTTTCCGTCACTGGAACGCCATAAAGTAGAACAGAAATGCACCCTGAGCTACTCGGGAGCGCTCTATTTGCGTCACTGGAAAGCCCCTAAAATGCTATGTTTTAAGCGGACACTTGAGTAATGGTAATTTCTAACCTGTGAATTCAGGCAGGAATACGTCCCAGCGTATGTGACCAGCCTTCAATAACGTAGCAAAATATATTTTCAAGTGCAGATGCTCCGGCATACTTAGCGGCGGCAAGGAGGGGCGTTATCATTCTTGAGCTCGAGCTGAGTTCCCATTTTTAAAAAGGAACGATCATCTGAACAACCGACTTAAAATTAGCTAAGATTTGATGTAAAAGGAAAGGAACTATTATTACAGAAATAAAGAAGGATTTACTTCTAACGTGTGAGCATTTTGCTTACAAGTGCGATTACTTACTTATAGAAAACTTCTGCTGCAATTCCAGGAGCTCCAATTTTCTGTGCGGTAAATACTCGCAATTGTGAGCAAACAAGCTTATACGTTTGAAGTAAACCCTTCTCTATTTACGGTAGCTGCTTTCTCTAATAGCAGGAGCTGCTGTGCACCTTACTATCAATAGTTAAACTATTTTGGTGATCGTAGAAACTGGTGCAGTTTTAGTCCCATAGGCAACCCCTTATCTTGCTTGCCGCACTGGTGCACTCGGTCCCGCTCTTGATGTTGGCTTTGGACTAAATACCTTTTTAGCTTTTAGCTGAAATTGTGGCAGCCAGAAAGTTGGGTCGTGGCCCCGAATACTCAGTATTCTGAATAGTATTCAGAATACATTTTGCCGGTATTCGAATAGTATTTGAATACATTTGTGTGTTTGGTATTCGGTATTCGGCAGAAATACTATTTTGCTCAGTATTCGGTATTCTGTATTCGAATACTTTAGAAGTATTCGACGAATATTTTTGAGTATTCGAATACCGGCGTTCCGAGTATTCGAATACCGAAAAGAGTGTAAGTAGTATCCAGATACCAAAATTGTCATGATTTGAATAGCAAAAGAGAAGTGAAAATAGGAAACAAATGGTATATTCTTTTCCTGACCGTATATTTATTAATTTAGTTTTTGTTTTTGGGTTTTCGGTCAATTAAATGAGAAACTATTTGATGTTTGTTGACGTTTCGGTTTATTATTAAACCATCTTCAGAATCTATAATTTAAAAAACAACGATCTTAATTTTAATACAAAGCAAAAGAAAATATTATACAAAGGGCGCTGCTATTATTAATATAAAATAATTTAAAATTAACATACCTTTTTTTTATTATTTTTTAAACTTAATCACTAATATTTAACAAATTAAAACTACAATGTTACATTTTGAAAGCTTGGAGAGAACTAAAATTTTTTTCCAGTAATCTTGGTTTTATTTAACGTTTATTATAAGGTCCCTTTCGGTTTTTCCTAATTTTGATAGTAAAAATTTGCATTTTATTATCCTGTAATAAGGTTATTATATACAATACTAAGATTATTTGTGTCGGTCCTATGGTTTACTGTATTTTTGGTTTTTTTAATGTGAATCATCTCTTTTATATTTCTTTTTCTAAAATTTGTTTCGTAGTCTAAAATTTGTACGTTTTTAAAGTCAAAATAATGTAAGTTTTCTATTGCGTGATTAGCTAGTGCTGTTGAATTTTCTTTAATGTCTCTAATACTTGATTGATGTTCTTTTATTCTATTTTTTAAATACTGTTTTGTTTGGCCAATGTATGATTTTGGACAGTTTAGACAGTCTATTTTATAAAATGAGGTTTGTTTGTTCTAATTGTGGAATTTCGGGTTTAAGTTTAGTAAAAGTGTTTTTGAGTTATTTAGCTTTATTTGTAATCATTTGTAATAGTCGGCCAAGATCAAGTTGCATGGGCGTAGCCAAGTACTGGCAGGGGCGGCCGCTGCCCCTGCCTCCCTAGCCATAAACAAAATTATTAATTATTTTGTAGATGTTAAATTTATACCTAAATTTAAGGACACCGCAACGATTAACACATTAAAAATATACAGAGTGTTTCCTAATTGCGGTAAAAATATTAAAGGAATATAGCATATTTTATGAAAAAAAGTTCGTATGAACATATGTCCGGAAATGCATTGTTTCCAAGATAAAGGGTGTTAAATTAAAAAAATGTATTTTTATTAATATTCTAAATATCTCTTAACCAATTTTAATAAAACTTGATAGTGTTGTAGTATAAAAGGGCTTGTATGACACTCGCGTATTTTTATGTTTTATTTAAATAAGCCGTATATTAATAAAGCTTTTTTCTTTTTTTTTTGTTTCTTGCGTAGTTTTAAAATTCCTGGACCACCCAAGAAACAAAGAGCAAATTTTAGAAACACGTTATTAAGTACTTTTTTTCTTTTAGATGTTATTATTGTTTAGTTCTGCAATTAAAAGGTTTTTTTTTCAAAAACAGCCAATGTCAAGTTTTCAATAAGGTCGAAATATTAAAAACAAAGCTTTGTAAACCTATATGGCTAACACTATATATTTTTTTGTAATATGTTCGTAAATATACCTGTATTTTGCGCATTTAAGAATATATTTAAAGGTTCTATAAGCATTAGTTTTTTTTTAATTAGGAAAAAAACTTGACATTAGCACTATGTTAGATATGACATTGGTTGTTTTTGCAAAAAAACCCTTTAATTGTTGGTATTGCTACACGATTTTTAAGAAAATATTATACAAAATTATTTTTCCCGGGTTTTTGTGCCTTACTAGGTCCTGCTAAAGATGCCAGTAGTAAGTAAATTTAATTTAATTAGGGCTACATAGGCTCCTTACTGCTATAAATGCCAACGTTTATTAAAATCGCACTACAAGTAGTTAATATATTAATAAAAGTTTTCCACCCTGTAACTTGGAAATAATACATTACCGGACCTTATTTTTTTCACCGCAATGAGGAAACTCCCTGTATAATAAATATACATTGTGTACACGGATGGATATTTTAATCATTTCGAAAAAAGTTATTCTTCATAAAAATTTTACCAAAAATCGCCAGAGAATATACAGGGTGGTTTAAAATCGCAAAAATATTGCTTTGAAAAATAAAGTGAACCAAAAAACAGATTTTTGAAGCTACCCAAATAAAAGCATAAGGAAGTAATAAAAAAGTTAGTTGAGGCGCGCTTGTGGCTGCTCCGGTTGTCTCGGCAGCGTCGATCTCCGGAGTTAAGCAGTGAAGTGCGCGCCCATAACTTGGATGGGTGACCGGCGGGTTTTGGGCAACGGCACGCGGTGTTCTGCTCGGGGGTGAACAAACGGACCGAGCAACAACCATCCAAGTTATGGAATGAATGGTGTGTGAATGGGAAGGAGTAGGGGTCAAGGTACAATAAGCCTTCAGGCTGCAGTGCACCACCTAGAGGGGCGGTCGTCGGGCCTGGGTGGGATGACCCCGAAAGGGCGAAAAAAAATCAAAAAGTTTAATATTTTTTATTGGTTATGGTTTCTAGGGAAAATTAAGGTTACCGTTTAGAAAAAAAACTAAAATAAACAAAATGTGTACAATCCAGTATGGAAAAAATGTATTTTTCTAAAATAAAAGCGTAAAAATATCGTCTTACGGTATAAAGGCTATTTAAAAATTGCGAAAATAGCGGTCATTTTCGGGTTACCCATGCAAATGTGTGTCAAACATCGACATACCAAATTTATTTTTCTATCTTAAAACGTCAAAAAACTATTTGGGAAAATCACACACCCGGTACATTATCAGTTTTCACTGCCTGGCACCCCCTAAACAAAATCCTGGCTACGCATATGTCAAGTTGTTCTTTCTTTTTTTTTTTTGTTGGTTGTATAAACTGCCCGCAATGTTTCTACTTTTTTTATTTCTTTTAAAACATTTTTGAGTTGGATAACAATAAAAATTTTAAAATAGATTTGGCGTATCATATTGAAAAATAATTTAAAATTATTCTTTTATATTATTTTTAATAAGCATTTTGCAGATTAACAATTAATTAATTGATTGTGAATTTCAAAGAAACTGTCTTTGGTTACTAACTTTTTGTTTTTCCTTTCTCTATAGACCCATTAAGGGTAAAAACGCATTCAATAGATAAAAAAACAAAAAACTGGACTTTCACTTAATACAAAAAAAGTCTTTTAAATTAATGAAAGGTTAGCACGAAGGTGTAGCCGACATAATACAATAATTATGTGATTATTTTTAGAATAAAAGGTATTGCTCTTTAATAGTAAAATCAACTTGTTATTAAAGGTCTGAACATTATGATCAATAAGTAATTTATGTTTTACCCATCTATTATTGATCTGTAATACCTAAGAAACGGAATATGTTATGGTAGCAATAATACCTGCTATCACACCTAGGGCATTATAAGCGGGCATTATGATAATGCCCGCTTATAATGCAGGCATTATGATAATGAAAAATCATTATCATAATGCCCGCTTATAATACCTAATGCGCTAATATGGAAATTTAATTGCTTATCCAATTTTATTTTTCTCACAATAAAGATCAAGTTTATACAAAAAATAATTTTTCTTTGAACAGTACTAAAAATTAAACTTTATTTCCAAAATAAAAATTACAATTTTGAAATGTCCCGGAAAATGTCGCTGATCCCACTATAGAATGGTCGGTGTTTTTGTGATGGTAGCAGCGGTGGTAGCACTAACGCTATTTTGTATAGAAGAACAGTCCATTAATAAATTTTAATATTTGTTCTCCTTCCAAACCTTTAGACTTCTTCGGGACGTATCCTTTCGACTTAACTTTTAAAAAAGATATGAGACGATGGTATTGCGAAATGTCTTTATTTTCATAGACCATCAACGTACCTTAGGGTTGAATACTTGGTCCAGAGAGAGTTCGTTAAACATATGTATTAAAATAACATCAATAACTTACCAGTTCATGAAAAAATGTCATTAAAACGGATTCGGTTATTTGAAGAATTGCGTTCGCATCTTTCCAAATACCAAATATGCCATACTCCCGATCATACTGTTGCCTTGATTTAACTGGCAAAAGATTTTCGGTCGCTTTTATGTCCTTTTCTCTTATATTTTGTGGAATTTCTTTCATTTTGAGCAAATCGTTAAATAAAAATGCCAACTGACTAACTGATAGAAACATCAAAAGTCAAACTTAACACCAGTCATTATCTACTTACGTATACAGGTACAGGTGCAACTTATTTTTTATATTGCGAATAAATAATGTAATTAGTCATTGAAAAACTCTTTTTTGGGTAAAACATAAAGCATTGTATGCATCACGGGCTTTACTGGACTATAATGCCCTGAAGGTCAGAAATAGCCGGGGCCTCTGGCCCAGGGATAGATTCGACCCGATAGTCTAGTAACGCCCTTGATACATAAATAGCTATAAAAGTTCAGCTAAAAATCATTTAACTTTTGAATATATTCTTTACACACAAAAAAAAACAAAATTTTTGTATAAAAAATATGGATTTATATTTTTTTTCTGATGTAAAACAATATTTTTGTGTTAAGATATAACAATATCTTGATATTAAATAATATAATTCTTACTATACTTATTGGGTTAATGTAAAGTAATGCACCTGTTAAATATCTCTAAAAGCGCTAACGTAACGGGCATAAAGAATTTAATAGTTAAATTGGCACCGTTGTCAGATTTTTAAATTTTATCCTACATGTATCTTTTTGTTGTTTTTTTGTTTGCAATAAATTGCGCAGGCCAAATTTGTAAAATTTATTTTTTTCTAGCTGCTACGATAACTAGCTAACACCACATTTTACGTAAAAAGTTCAGATGTGCTTAAATATCTCTAAAACCGTTTGGAATGCGTTTACAAATTTCGGTATTTAAAGGTTTCCAGGCAAGTAGATTTAAACAGTGATTTGGTCATTTTTGTCAAATTTTCTTGGTTTGCCTTTACACGTATTTTAAATGGATTGCTTTATTTATTTTAATTTCAATAAAAGGAGCCAAGAAACCAACTTTAGGTTCCAAATTTTAAAATTATATCTTTAGCAGTTACCAGAGATATGATAACATCCCAATTTTATTAAAATTTGGTTACAATGCTAATATCACTGATCAATTAGGCATTAGCAAAACCCCAAACACAAAATTTTGATTACGGCCTTAGCGGTTCCAGATATTTAGGCGCGCTTTTTAACTGAAAGTTTAGTGGATCATATCTAGGCAACTATAAGAGACAGAATTATTAAAATTTAGTAACTTACTAAATTTTATCCGTTCTATTTATAATTGAAATAAGGTAAATTGAACCATGTCAAATTTCGACGGGTTTATAATTTGAAAAATGAACATAAAACAACAATACAAAATAAAACGAATCGCATCAATGATACGTGAAACGCGCCACGTAAAGAAATACCGCTTATATAATACCACATCATCATCATCATTATCAATCAGCTGTCTGGGTTTACTGTTGAACATAGGCCTTCCGTAGTCTAGTCCATTGCTGTTGATTCTTGTGTTGCACACATCCGAGTTGTGTGCTATTCGCTTAATGTCATCTGTCCATCGTGTAGGTGGACGACCTTGGCCTTCTTGAAGGCATCCTGTCGTGGTCTCCATTCAAGAATCCAGTCTGTTGTTCTTGCCACATGTCCAGTCCAGTTCCACTTTAGCTTTGTAATTCGCTTAATTGCGTCAGTCACTCCAGACAGTTTGCAAAGTCTCGTATTCGAGACTCTGTCTCTTAAGGGGCGTCCATAAATTACGTGTAACGAAAACATTACTAAACATTGCGTAGAAGTAATTTTAAAAACATTTTTTAATTACGTTGTCTAACTGTTTTTGTAACATTAAAAAACCCAATAATAAAAACATATGCCTGAGTATTATTGCAGATACATTGTAACAACGTTAATTTTTCGCCAGTGAAAAATGTAGAAGTTACATTTTATTCCGATTTTTGCAACTAACTAGTTACTTTATTTTAATAATCCTAAAATATTTTTAAATTAACAATTATAGAACATTACTCAAAAGTAACAAAATTATGATATTTTAAATACTCGAATTTTACTAAGTTAAAACATCTTTAGTAAGTAACACTCACGCCACGTTGCGTACGATACGTCAATTAAAAATTAAAATATCTTATCGGCCATTTTCTGATTTTCTTTAGACATGAACCTATGTTAACACAGAATCCCTCGTTTTTATTACGTTATTAGCTGTTTTGCACGGATTTACTCTTTAAATCCGTGTTGTTTTGTGAATTATTTTGGTTTGTGTTTTTGTGAGCTAATTTCTTTGTGTCAAATACGATGGAAAACGAGAAAGTTGAGGCCTCAACAAGTTCCACGCTTTTGACCCCGCCATTGCCGTTAAAGGTAAGCAATCATGCATGGTTATCTTTAAAAAAATCCGTGAAGCATACATCTTGGGTGAGTTTATACATATTCTAATTCTTAAAAGCTTTGTTTATGCTTGATTTTGCTACACAAGAAACTTTTGTATAAGGGCTCTACGTACCTTAAAAGTAAAACTTATTACTTTACAGAAAAAGTAAATACCAACTTGTTGATATTTTTATTTTAGATTTATAAATAAATAATTTTTAAAATTTCAAATTAGGTTTTAAAAAATTATAAAAATATTGAACAAGTTAACCAAAGTTATACTATTTTAAGTCGAGTATTAAGTATCTACACCGAGAAAATTATTTCTTGAATTAATCTTAATTTTTATCAAAAACTATGAGAGTTAGACCAATAGAATTCACAGAGATAGTCAGCTGACTGCTTTTAGCCAATTACAATAGTTTAGTCGAGGGGCTTTTCACTGACCCAAAATTTGTACAGGTATTCCCCTTTTGACCCTAGTATTTTGACCATGTATTCCCTGGATTTCCCATGTATTTCCCAGGATTCCCCAGGATTTCCCATGTATTCCCCAGGATTCCCTATCTATAATTCCCCATATATCCCCTGGGATTTCCTACTGATTCCCCCAAGTGTACAGGTATTCCCCTCAGTGAAAAGCCCCTCGAGTTTAGTTTATAGCTCGGTTTATAGTATGTGATAATTACTTAAGCATAAACAAGGGCTCTCACTGTCTGCAATATGTACAAATTTTATGTTAGGTGCATTGTTTTGCAGTAATTCACAATTTTCATACATACCAGCTGAAAAGTGCAAAAAAGTTAAAATCTGAATGCATTATCTTGTAGAGGAAAAAAGTTGCTATGAGAAAGTGAGATATATTTTAAAATATCTCTTTAAAATAAACCAGAAAAAAAAATAAATTTATTTTTCAAAATTTTAGTTTTCAAATATTACAAAAACTAATAGGAATTTGGGAAGTTTCTAAACGGTATCTTAATAAGCTCCAAATTTCATAAGGAAACTTTCCATTTAAACTTCCCTGTAACTCTTATCGTGTAAGAAATACCAGCCACATATATACCAATTTCGGACACACTGTATAAAGAATGGCTGAAATATACAGGGTGTTCATTTCTAAGACTTGCCCACCCTAAATATCTTTCTTCCAATAATAACTAATATGAAGAATCGGGAAACAGGCGTCAATTTTATTTTTCAAATGGGACACTTTTTGAGGTTATGATGGTTACTTGCCACCTTCAACCCACTAGCGCCCGGTGAGTGACTTGAGTTCTATCCCTAAAATCTTAAGAAATGGAAAGGGGGATCAAGTAGCATCCTCATTTGAGAGGCCTTTTGAATTAAAATTTTACTGATGTGTCAGTTGTCATTTTAGTTTATGAAATAGTCATTTTAAAATGCGATGTTTACCTTTAAATTAGTAATATCGCAATGATGACATGTCATTGAAATCAGCATTAAAAATGCTACATGATTCTAATTGGTGCTAATTTCAGTAAAAAAAATACTTTCCCGGTTTTTCCACATATAAAATCGGAAGATTTTTAAAAGTGAATATCTCAAAAATACTGAACTAAAGCGGACAAACGAGCTCATCAGTAGAAAGTGATAATAAGGAGCCTCTCAAACAAGGTGCACTCGACGCTTTTTGTTTTGACACAGGGTGAACTCATCACCGGTTAGTAAGTACAAATCACTAAATTTTATTATCTGGCGTCTGCAAATCCATACTTAAAAGAACACTTTCTCTTCAATTGCGAGTAGTTTTAAAATTTTTGTTAACTGTTAACTCATTTTTTAAAAATTTATTTCACCCTGAATTTTTTATTTTCAAATTCTATATAAATTTGTGGGTATTTTTGGAATACATATCCTATTCATAAAAGTGAGTTGCTTCCCAGCTTTTTATTACTTTAATGAATTGGTGAACCTTTTATTTGCACTTGCAATGTATTAGAGAATAGTATAAAAGTATTTGCACTTTGTTAATCACTGAAAGTTCTAAATTCCGCAGTATGATTTATAATTAAATATGGTTTTGATGCCTTTAATAAAATAATATCTCGCAACATGCCAATTGCATTCACTTGTTGTGAAAAACGCTGTTATAAGTAATCAGATTTTATTAAAACGGATTTAGATTTTACTATTGTTATTTTGTTTGTAGCAAAATAGACTTGTATTAGTTGGAGGAGGGGATTCTAAATCCCTTATCAGAGGATGTCTGACTTTCCTGATTACAAATAATCTTGGAACATTGTGTTCCTGGACGGGCCAGAAAAACAATTTTATGATTAAGGATTTAACCATTATAAGTATCCTGAAAGGTAAATACTTAAATTTTTACTACTTCTTTATTTTACAAGTAAAAGTATCTTTTTTTAATTTGTAAAATTTAATATAACCTCTGAGATCGGACGGATGAAAAATTCGACATATTTTTTCATGTCAATGTTTTTCACCTTTGGATTAAATGAATAAAGGCCGTATGTCGTTTCTTTGTCCAATTTTTCATCCGTACAGTCTGGGAGGTTATTACCGAACTAGGTTACAGAAAACGATGAAACAAATGAACTTAAAATCAATTTAATTAATGTCAAAAATTAGAAAATACCAGACAAGTTATCTGGTTACGATTTAATTGATTGTTTTCTTTAAAATAGTAATTTTTTAAAGTGTTTTTTTTTTAATTTTAAATAAAATTTTATGTGTACCTCAGCAATAAAAATGCATTTTTCCTCATGTGATTTTCTTGCCCCGGCCCTCGATAACTAAACGCCACATTCGGAAAAACTATGTTTTATTGCTTTAGGGTACATAAATAACTGTTGTTCAATTTAGAGGAAATATTTAAAATCTTGTGAACCTAGAGAAATTTGTTAATAACTAATATGTTATTAATTGTACCAGTTTATCATTTTCCTACAAATTCTAATTTTGTAGGTGCAGTTAAAGAGGTATTTCCTTTTACCACTGATAAAGATTTTGCCACTACAGTAGCTGACTGGTTAAGATTCTCTAACCAAAGAAAGAAAAGGGAAAATTAAAATGTTTTTAGAGATTATAATAGTTTTTTAATGTAAATCATTCTGTTTAAAACATAAACAAAATAAATACTATTTTTTTCTTAAGCCTATTTTGCTTCATTATAAATTGTAGCATTGTAGCAAATTGTTGCAATTTTTGCTACATATACCATTTTAGTCGTATTTTATGTTCGGTTCTCATCATATTTACGAAGCATAGTAAAAAACTGAAAATTCCCATTACTTCCGAAAGATCTTCAAAAAAAACCGAAATTTATCGATTTGTCGAAAATTGTTATTTTTTTCTGATGTTATTTGAACAGATACAAAAAATAAAAAAGTTTCTCATTGCCACTGTTTGAGCTCTACAAGACAGCATTGAGAGCAATGTTTCCATCATCAACTTAATTATTTTAAATACGGATCTGTGTTTATTTAATATTTTGAAACCTTATGTCCTCCCGAACCCAATGATTTGCCACACTTAATTGAGTTACAAATTAAGGTTGTTTCCATTTAACCTACATGTTTCAGAGAGAGACGCAAATCAAATTGCTGTGTTAATAGGGTACCAACAAAAAAACCATTAAGTGTGGCATTCGGGAGGTCATAAGTTTTTAAAATATGAAATAAAAAACTGGTGCGTATTTAAAAAAAGTAAGTTGATGATAGTGCCCTCAAGAAGAAACGTATTGAAAATCTCTCAATGCTCTTTTGTAGAGCTCAAATAGAGGCCACGAGATTTTTTTATTTTTTTTTAATTTGTTCAAATAACATCAGAAAAGAATAAAAACAAAATCTGCAAATTTTCGTTTTTTTGGGCATATCTTCGAAACTAATAGGCATTTTCTGGTTTTCTTTACTGCATGATAAACCCTTAAATTGCTTGACTTTTCACTAATTTGACCATCTCGGTATCTATGCACATTAAAAAGCCCACCCATCTGGTACACTACAAAAGTGACCACCTTGTATACCTAAGAAGGTAAAAAACATGTTGGAACACTTTTTAACACATGAATATAATGTTGATATTTTTAGTAACCACTTAATTGATGCTACACACAGGGTGAATCAAGATTGCTTAAAATAAAATTTGTGCTTCTGTTAGTAATATATTTTTTATAGCATCTATTAACGTCATATTCTTTAAAAAAATTAAAGTGTTTAAATCAGTTGACGCCAATAAAAAAAAACTTTTGTATTTATTTTTGTGTTTCTGAAATCTAAAAGGTTTATGAGTTATTGATGAATGTAATTTTAGTTAATTGTCTTTTTTCCTTATAACCCATTAATTAAGAATAATTTGACAACATTGTTATCGCAAAGAATATAATTGCAACACAAAATTTTCCAGTTTAAATGACCGTTAAACTGCTTCAGTTTTTGATAACCCAATAGTGGGACGTCTACGTTAGACATTTGAAAATTTAAACTTTATTAATACTTTAAAAACATTTTAAGGATATGTGACACTAACATCTACTCAGCATTAAAAATTACAATATAATCATTAATTACTTTATTGTACTTTACTCACAAAGCACAAATTAATTTTTTACTTTAATCAATTTTTGATTCGCCCTGTAGGTATAGCATCGATCATTAATTACTGTACTAAATGTCAACATTACATTCATGTGGTAAAAGTGTAACAATTTTCACATTCTTTGGAATATGTTGAATTGTAATGATACATAAATGAAGTAGCAATGTTATTTGTAATTGTATTAACTAGTTACTGATGCGTTAATGCAACGTTAAGTTAATAAAACATAAATGTTGTGCTCTTGTAACTGTAATATTACAAGAACAGACGTGTTTAGATGTTGGCTTCATAACATAACGATTACCTAACATCAATAAGGCTATTATTGATACTTAATACATTTCAGTTACATAAACGTAACACAGGGTTAACGAAACATATAGGTTGTATTTATGTAACAAAGTAATCCTTATTGATATGTTGTCAAATTTCAATGCAATGTGGATGTAACTGCAACATTATAGCCGACAATAATGTAATCGTGTTACGTAATTTAGCGGAAGATAAGAAGTATATGTACTGTTGTATAAACATCAGAAATGCATTCTAAAAATGTTACATTGCAACTTGTTAATATATATTTTTCGTTAATGCAATGTTTTTATGTTTGCTGG
>JACEGR010011025.1:0-16492 GCA_014170235.1 Listronotus bonariensis | reverse complement strand
AAATCCATTTAATTCAAATTTTATAATCAGGTCAGGTTGGTCGAATTGATTCCCATCTTGCTGACGTTGCCTTACTTTTGTTTGATATGAAATTTTATCAATTATCTATGAGGTTTGCCAAAAATGTAATTTTGCTTAAAGTAGTACTACCGGTGTAAGAATTAATATTTAGAAAATTATGAAACTTAGCATACTGGTACTTTATAATAAGAATATCAATGAACCAGTTAAATTTTTAAAGGTCTACAGAGAACTGAAAAAAAGTTATAAATATTATAAAATAATTGCTTTTAACATTGATCCTTATGGAAAATGGCAGATTTCATTTTACTTCACAAAAACTAATGTTCAGATTTCAATAAAAGTTGTATCAACGGAACAAAAACAATTCTGAAAATTTTGACTAATTAAAATCCAACCTTTAGAGCTTGTGATAGGAGTAATTTATAAATAATTAGGAAATATATGTTTATGTGACTGACATGATGGCAACGCCGCCGAAAGGTTATGCTGCGCCCGAAAAAGTTTATCAAATACGGTATATGTGACATAAAAAAATTATGCCAGTCTAATACGTTTTTCGGTTACAAGATCCAATAAGTGAATAAATATTCGCAATAATTAGAAAACATGTTTTTTCCGAATGTTTTTTTACGTTAGTTGACAGAAACTTTCCATGTTTATCCGTAAATTTATGTGCTACTTGACCTTGTATTACAAATTTGTTATAATTTTTTCAGTGCCTGTTTTGCCTTTTCAATGAAATATATTTTTTGATGATATGATAAAGGTGATTTAGATATTTTATTAGTAAATAAACCTAACAATTTAAAACCTATAATTTGTTTAAAGATGCTTGTGCAGTAGAATTTTGCGTATGATTTCTATTGTTTTTACATAGCGTTGCCAAATATAAATACCACGGTACTCAAATTACTTTTGGCACTCATTTGACTCTTGTGGTATCGGAACTATCTTAAGCGTAAAGTACCTGTATTTTGTTTTACCAATATTTAAAATTGTTATTAAGAAATTAAACATGGAATAAAAAAATAACTTTAAATATGCAATTTTGTTTATTTACCAAAAGATTTTTTTTCTTTGCGATATTGGTGAAAATTTGGGTTTGTACATTAGTTTAATACATTTTATGATTATAAATTTCATGGAACAATTTTAAATAAACTTTTTATATTGAGTGTTATCAAAATAAGAAGAATGTACAATGAACCAAGTACAAACCAAAATTTTCTCGATTTTAGCAGAAAAAAAGGTTTATCTAAATAAACAAAATTGCATATTAAGAAGTAATTTTTAATTCTAAACATCTTTTCTTTATAACAATTTTCTATATTAGCAAAAATACAGGTACTTTACTCTTAAGCAAATATAATAATTTTGACCAAACCTAGTAGATAACTAACACAATTTGATATTTGATAATTCTGGTTAGTTCATGCAGAACTTTTTATTAGGTTTGTTCCAGCAGAATGTTGGAAACATGTTAACAACAATCGTAAAAAGCAGAAATTGTACAAATATTAGTCAGAAATGTTGGCAACAGTTTTCTGCTGGAACCAAAGTCGGTCTATATAAGGTCACGACATTCGGCCATATTGCTTTGACGTGTTATGACGTCACATCTCCCATTTTTCGGCCATGTTGTTCAGTGCCGGAGATATACAGTTTATTGTATTAGTAGAACAACCGTTTACACAACAGTTTTTAATTGTTATTAAGTTGTACATTCTTTTACTTTAAATAAAAAACATTTGTATTACATCTTTCAACAAATATCACTTCCAAAACAATGCAAAATGAAATGCGCAAATTCTAGACGCCACTGGATTGATCTTCAGCTTTGATTTTTACCCAGTCTTACCAACTTTTCTCCGAGAAATGCCCTTCCTTGCGTCCCCGACCTCGAACCGCCTAAAAGTTGAGGATATGTCGCAACCTTATAAATATAAACTAACCTTGGCTAACAAGGCATGCATACTGCTTATACGTCAATACAAGAAAGGTTATGTTAAAAATGTCAGTAATGTTTGAAGAAAGTTTGCAAACTTTTCAAACAGTTTCCAACATGTTTCCAACATCTTAAAACTACTGTCGGACCAACAAACAATTGTATAATGTTACAAACATGGCACTGCTGGAACGACAAATTTGACCTGCGCAGAAACCAAACGGTTGCAAACATTTATGACAGCCTGCTGAAACAAACCTATTAAGAATAACTTTTTTAAAAATTAATAATAAAAAAGGTATATGACGCCAACTTATGTAGACACACTGCATACACTGCATTTAAAAAAATAGTATGGTAGTTCTACAAACCAACTATATTCACAAATGGTAATCGTTACTCACACAAAAACGTGTTTAAAACATGACAGTTCCATTTCAAAATACCATTAAATCTCAAAGAGAACTACTTTTTAAATGTGAAACATCTAAATCATCACGAGTCTGATGTTGCTTTATATTATCGTCATCTTTGATTATCTGATTAGGTTGATGAGCCAAAAGGATTATTTATTTTATATCTGAGATTGAAATGTTTTTTTCTAACGAATTATAAGATCACGAAAATCATTAACCGAATCTTTTGTAAGATTTTAGAGAAATGTTTGTTGCTGAAATAAAACGTGATTATGCGATTAAAACTTTTTGTTTAATAATTCTTGGTCTAACGGGGAATTCTTAGTAACCGATTTTCCCTGTAACTTTTCTATTTTTTCAGATAATAGTGGTATTTTTTCGAAACATGATCAGCTTCACTTCCTTCAGTGCCTTCACTTGCAACTGATCATGATTATTTGATCACGTGACAGATGCCATTTAAAATATGACATGAAATATACATTCAGAATAAAATCGGCCACATATGTAAGTTTCAAAAGAATTTTATCAGTTTCGCTTGCAACAGTTCATTCACTGATCATGTTTCTAAAGAATACCACCAACATTAGATAATACAAGGTGTCCCGTATCGTTATGTTCAAATTTTGGGAACGTAAAGTACACTTCTTTTCAAGTAAAAAAACGCAAAACTTGTATATCCATTTTTATTTTATTTTTTTTTTTTTTTTTTTTGAGGTGGACATTTTGAAAATATTATCAATTGACCTTTTTTTTAAATAAAATATTTTTATTTACTTTACGAACTTATTTTTAGTATTCTTTATTTACTTTTAGTATTATCTTAGTATTATCTTCAAATAACATTCATGGGCGTGTAACTTTGAAATAAATAAAAATGGATATACAAGTCTTGCGTTTTTTTACTTGAAAAGAAGTGTACTTTACGTTCCCAAAATTTGAACATAACGATACGGGACACCTTGTATTTGACTTGTTTGCCTGAAATTTTTTTACTGCGGGTTTAACAAAAATGACCAGTGTTTTAAAATTTTAACCAAGACTAGGTATATTTTCTTTTATTAGGTATTCTTATGTAATTATTTCACACTTCTAACTTGGTATATATTATATGTTACGCTAAATTTGTGTAATTGCCGATTTTATGTATTCGGCAAAATTTTTGCTTAATTTGTAAAATAATCAGTAAAGTTGTAAAAATAATAATTAACCAGAACGAACCATGACCACCCCAACGTGACAGTTTTATTTCCCGGTTCCGGCGCTTTTTACTGTAGTCTGTATTAATTTTTTCGGACAGCCAGGCAGCCATCAGGGCGATCAGTTTAAGCAAGATCAGCTCTAAGCTGGCCTGGAAGAGGTGGGTGCGTCTAACAAGCTAACTATTGCCTGGGTACCAGGCCATGAGAGCCACCAGGGCAATGAGTTCCGTTATGCCAAGTAAGGTCATCTATTAGATCATGGATCTTGAGGGAATCCCACGACTGGTGGTTAAAAACACCGGACAGCGTCAGGCGAAAAAATCATAAAGGCATACTCGTCGGAATTTACAAAAGAACCTTCTGAATTACAAGGCAGTAAGAATTATAGTGGATTAACTGATAGGTCATTGCAGACTGAATAAACACCTGGAAACAATAGGCCTGGCAAAAGAAAACCTGTGCAGGTTCTGCCAGGAAGAAGAGGAAACCACTGAACACATATGGTGCTACTGTCGTCTTGCAAACCGCAGACGACAGTAGTCGTCTGCGGTTGGCAAGGCTGGGTAAGGAAAAACCTAAAGCAGCAACATCTACCAAGGAGCCAGTTTCAAGCTTGTGGAGTCTGATTAAAAAGACCGACCTGTATAGTGTGCTCTAACATAGGGATGGATGATACACAATAAACCTGAGTAGGTTGCAGTGTTAGAGGATTACAATCCACCTTCAAGCTAATCTAAGTCTAAGTCTAACCCATAAATAAAAAGTCAATACTTTTACCTCCTACAAAATGGCGGTACTTTAAAGATTACCTAAATACCTGATTTCGATCAAAGTCGGTCTATATAAGGTCACGACATTCGCCCATATTGCTTTGACGTGTTATGACGTCACATCTCCCATTTTTCGGCCATGCTGTTCAGTGCCGGAGATATACAGTTTATTGTATTAGCAAAAAAACCGTTTACACACCAGTTTTTAATTGTTATCAAGTTGTAAATTCTTTTACTTTAAATAAAAAACATTTGGAATTACATCTTTCAACAAATATCACTTCCAAAACAATTCAAAATGAAATGCGCAAATTCTAGACGCCACTGGATTGATCTCTAGCTTTGATTTTTACCCAGTCTTGCCAACTTTTCTCAAAACATTCTCTTATTTCGCCTCTGCCTACTATAAAACCGGTGGCACGTGACGTGGTACTAGATACTCGTCGATTAAAATATTTTTTGCTGCAATAAATCATTGTTCACAAAAGGGTTTCTTTACTTTATCATTTTTTGTTTACTTGGCGGCATCGCTTTCAGAATGAATTAAATTTGGACCCATCTTTATAATAATTTTCAAATCTGCGTGTTTTCCTTCTTACCCGTAAAACAATTCAACTGGTTACGTTCATCTTCTCGATATTTAATATATCGATATATTTTCACATTCCTAATTATATTTTTGCTAATATCTGAGGAATAGGTTGTAGGCACTCAATTCCTAGGACATACTGCTTAAGTACATTTAAAATGAAAGCATTAATGTGTTAAACAATTCACTAACAATAGTGTATAGACATTATTCAGCTGATTTCTATACAAAATTACATGGATTTTACAACTTTATCGACCGAAAAAATTGCCGCTAGAAAATAGCATGATTTTATAATAAAACAGCCTGCTTAGCCTCGGGCGGTAATGGTAAAGTGCTTTATTGAGTTGTAAAATTAATTTCTGTAAAATAATGAAATATTAAAAGTTACCATAACACAAAATGCTTTGTTAGGAGTGTAATCATAATTTTTAAAAGTATTTACTTAGAAGTATGGTCTCAGTCAGGTGTATATCCCCTAGACTGGGTCAAAATATTCAACTTTCTAAAAAAAGAAATAAATCCATGCGTATTTTAAAAATAGCACTTTTACTCCCGCGGCTGAAGCTGTGGGGGTAAAAGAGTGCTTTACGCCAGAGAGTGCAAACAATATTTTTTGTACGAAATTATTATAACAAGCATTCTCTGTAGTTAGCAGAAAACTTCCCAGCTTTTAATGTTTCAAATTGTAATCAGTATATTTTTAACATATGTTTAATTAAATAAATTGTTGTTTTACCAAAAAAAAATGGGCCATTATTTAATTTTATTATTGTTTTATAAATTTATGAATGCGGGCGTTTTTGATACTTTCTTGCCCTAGAGCGGAAAATTGCAATTTTACGCCCTCAAATGGGGACGTAATAGCTATTTACGTTACTAGACCGGAAAATGGTATTTTACGGGTCGACGAAAAACATTTACAGGGCGAGCCGTAGGCGAGTCCTGTAGTTTTGAGGAGACCCGTAAAATTATTTCCGGTCGAGTATCGTACATAATTTTTTTTAATTGACCGAAAAAAAAACTGTGTAAATTTTTAGTGTTATATTTAAACGACAATAAGGACGCTGCTTCAATTATTTCATCTGGATTTTCCATGTCTGACTCCATTTTGGCAAAATGATGCTTTCTTTACTTTACAATATCTTGAACTGTCAAATAGTCACAATTGAACTCTGACAATTTTTGTCATGGCTAACAGGATTTTTTGATATCAGGGACCGGAAAGTAAATGAGAGACCGGAAAGTAAACTAGGGACCGGAAAGTAAATTAGTCCTGTAAAATAGCATTTTCCGCTTAAAAATTGAGTGGAAAATTCAATTTTCCGGTCAATTAAAAAAATTGTATTTTACGCCCGGTCGTACAAAAAAGTTTTTTGACATTTTTCAATAAATTCACTCTTTTAGTTATTCGACGTTGAAGTTGAATCCAACCATAGAATTTTGCAAATAAGAATGCGCAGAAAAAAGTTCTTTTTACTGTATAAAAATTTGTATTTTAAATTTTTATAAAATGAGCGCCGGTAATTCGTAACTAAAAAATAAATACATTAAAATGTGATTAGCAGGCCCTGCCTTGATATTTAAAAATAACTTAAAATTTTTTTGTAAACTTTTTACATGGCAAGTGAAAAAGTATTGGGTGTAAACTAAAGTACATATTAACCCTAAAAATGAAGTCTTTGTTTGACCTCTGGACAGTGCGGACGTGCGTAGAGGACTACAAAGTTCTTCCCGGGGTGGCGGTTAGAGGTGCCGTACGGACGTTTTATCTTCGGGGATCAAGGAAAGATTCACGCTAAATTGACGGGATCTTTCTTCTGAATCTAAGCGCTGTGAGCGAAGATTCCTATAAGCTAATGGTATCCTATTTGGTGGTGAACACGAGGTATTTCTCAAATGGCGGGAAATAGATGGGCGTGCCATGGGAACTGTCAGTAGTGAAAGTGAAGGTTATACATAACACCAGTAGCAAATCTTGGTTTGACAGCCGACAATTTATGCATTGCATCGATTGAAGAATTATTTTTATTTTCTTTTTGGAATTTCTGGAAGCTACGAGCTCGATTATCCAGATTTTCCGCCGACGAAGCCCTGGAAAGCATAGTCCGGAAGGGGAGAGTGATGGATTGGACCTGAAGGGATCAAAACCAAGAAAAAAATAGAATAGAATAGAACCTTAAAAAATAAAAATCATAATCATAACCTAAAAGCTTATTGGGCTGTGACGCAGCGGTTTGAAAACCTACATTTTCTTGATTCTCATATTTATATTGTCATTTTCAAGTACGGTTTGAACCACTGAGTCGAATACAGTTAGCAAGAAAATTTAACTTAAGTGTTCTCCTCAAACCGGTCTAGTTGCTACGTCACTAAAACGACTGTAACTTTAAACATAATTTGAATTTTACAAAATCTTATAGGAAGATATTCTTAAATACCCAATCTATCGACTTAGGTAAAAAGAATGTTTCCAATTTTTCAAATTTCTAGAGAATAGTATCCCGTTAACGTAGTTCATTGTTTTTTTCAGAATTAAAAACCTAAATTTTCATCGAATTCATTATAACTTTATGAGGGCAGCATAAATTCTGTAAAGTTGTAAGTTAGTATTTTTTAATCAATTCTGTTTTCCATTTTGTAGCTATTATTCTGCTTTAGTATGTATTTAAGTTTACAATAAAGAATGTGTATAAATATCACGTTATGAATTTCTCCGCCCCTGTGTATCTTACAATACAGCGCATTATCGTCCGCCCGCGGCTCCGCCGACTCATACGGACTTATCACACTCAGGCAGGAGAGAAAAGGACGCAGCGAACACGTGCAGAGCCCCGGGAGTCCCCTCGGGCCGGAAACGGCGCCGCCCGGACGCCCGGGGCACGCTTGTTTGGCGACTGTGACGCTTTCGAATGTCTGGCCGATGGAGGTCGGGAATTCGACGGAGAAAAATTCAGATTTTATTACTTAATGTAAATACATGGTGTAAAATAATAAAACTTAAGCCACGTACAGACTTGGATACAATCGGCGAAAACATTTGTTGGCCGACTGTATCTTGAATGTTGCGAATCGGTCGGCCGACTTCTTGCAAACGCCATGGCAACATTGGTGGGCGTTTTCATCCAAGGAATCGGCAAGTCGCCTGTTTTCCATTTAATATGGAATACTTTGGCAGGTTTGTACGAGTTTTAAAACTAGTGTGGACGCGAAACACTTGTATCTGCAAATGTTGGCCAACTTTGTTGCTGAAATTTTTTGAACAAGATACAGTCGGCCGACAATGTTGTCCCGATTGTATCCAAGTCTGTACATGGCTTTACTGTACGTACAGTGACGGAATTAAAATCTCGTACACCTAATTTTTCCCAGTGTGATGTTGGCTTTTGCGTACCTGGATCACCTGGAAATATACCTTACTTGACAAATTGTTATTTGTCACACATTTCAAAATTATATTATTTTATTTTTTTAATTACTCTATTCGAAGAAGATGTTTCTCTGGGAAGAATAGCTCAGCAAGTTGGGAAACCAAGTTCACTATTCAAAGCCTCAGAACTAAATGGGAAAATACAAGATCATTAAAAAGAAGGGCTGGAAGTGGTAGAAGAAAAATTCCAGCGAAAATCAAGATAATGATCTGATAGATTTTTGTATTAGACACGTGAGTGAGTGAATTATTACATATAAGTCACTTAAGAAAATTACCTCTCTCGCCCTTCGGGCTCGAGAGTTAAACTTTTCTTGCGTGACTTATATGTAATATAACTCACTTATCTAATAAATAACTATTTTGGTGTTACTTGGTACAGAATACCAAAACATTGGTATGCTTCCAAATTAAACCATTTGTGGTATATAATTATACATTATGTTAAACATGTTTGCTAATATCGCCATTGTCTCCAACGCAAAATTTATCTCGCATCTGATGACTCATGGACTGTATTTTCAACCGTGGGTCCTTTAAGTCCTGTCTTTAAAGATCTAGATAAAATTAACTTCAGGTAATATTTTCTTTAGTGTTGATTTGTGTTAGACGCAGCTAGAAAAAAAGGGGATCAGAAAATCAAAACATCAGTAATTTACAAAAAAATAAGGCCTTAGTAAATATAGGATGGAACTTGTCATCTCTATATGAGTATTTACATTAGGAAGGTTCTTTCCCCATCTATTTTTTTCCATATCAAATCTTCTTTTTATTTAAAATCTTGCTCCTTGAAACCGACTTGAAATAATGCTCCTTTTATTATGACAGTAAGGTTTTTAGACAGTTTTTTAAAGTATTCACTGTATTTTTGAAATTAACAAAGTTCTATTCTTCTATCCTATTTTTTTGGTTTTGTTTCTTTCAGATCCAATTCACCACTCTCCCCTTCCGGACTATGGTTTCCAGGGCATCTGAAAATCTGGATAATCGAGCTCGTAGCTCCCAGAAATCCCAAAAAGAAAACAAAACGGCTGTCAAACAAAGACCTGCTACTGGTTTTACGTATAACCTTCACTTTCACTACTGACAGTTTCCATGGCACGCCCATCTATTTCCCGCCATTTGAGAAATACCTCGTGTTCACCACCAAACAGGATACCATCAGCTTATAGGAATCTTCGCTCACAGCGCTTAGATCCAGAAGAAAGATACCGTCAATTTAGCGTGAATCTTTCCTTGATCCCCAAAGGTAAAAATGTCCGTACGGCACCTCGAACCGCCACCCCGGGAAGAACTTTGTAGTCCTCTATGCACGTCCGCACTGTCCGGAGGTCAAACAAAGAGTCATAAACAAAGTTGTTAAATTTCGTGTTTGTCCGGCGCGGTGTCCGGCGTAAAACTACAATGGCGCGTGCTTACCACTGAAGGTACGCATATCACAGGTAAGTTCTGGTTAGGTCAATGCCCAGGTAGGTAATTTGATTGAAATTGATAAAAACTTTGATGTCCATTGGTGCCTAAACGGTGAGGTTTATCGACTTTAATAAAGAGTCTCTTATTTTTTACGTTTTTGATTGTCTATAAAATGACGCCCCCAGCTTTGCGATATCTGTCAAAATAAAAAGTTATGATGTAAATACATTTTAAGTTTTAGGTAAAGTGCCCTCTGGCGGTATTTAAAAAACACTTTTATCTTAACATTTTAGAATCTGCAAAGCTCGATTTGTGTGCCAAATATCAACTGGATTGGTTAAAAAATAAATGCAATATGGCGAAAAAACCAAAATAAAAATTAAACTTTGACGGCTTGTAACTCGAAAACGAATGACATTTTGAAAAAAAAATATGAAGCTTTACCCTTATTTTGTCAAATAGAATCACCCCTTAAGTTTCGTGATCGATTTTTGAATCACCCTGTATAAATATTGTACGTGTGTTTAAGTTTTGTTTGACACTCAGCATAATATAATAAAGATAATGATAATTAGCTTAAAATAAAATAAAAAATTTATCTAAATCGTATTTTACCAACAATCCTTCACACGACTAAACTTTACAAGAATGGCCTTAAGGTATCTTAATCCACCCGCACTCATCCGCGAGATCGGGCCCATACCTTAAGGCGTTTCGCCCACGCTCCACGGCCGCTCCTCAGCGTGGGCCAACTTATTGTGGTTGGTACCATTTACTGTGACTAACAAGAAAGGGACTTCATTGGGTTCAATGGTTCAAGGAAATTTAATACGAGAAAAATAGAAATCTACGATAATTCGCTCGTCTCAAAAAAATAAACGAAAATTGAATGCCCAAATGCGGATAACAGGTTTCCGTTTCTTGATATTATTGGGATAAATAAATAATAGTTTAAAAAAACACGCTTTTATATGCAACCGAACTTAAATTTTGAAAATAATTGTTCATTACAAAGAGTTTGTATTACAGTAATAATAAAAGGTCAAACAATTAATCATAATTAAATACCTCAAAATAGAATTATAATAAAATTTAAGATAATAACAGAATAATTCTCTTCAAAATAAAAGCGTGGGGTGCTTAATATATTAAATGTTATAATTATTTCATTTGTAAATATCTATGAGGGAAAAGTTATGAAAAAATAGTAAAATGCACCCCACGCTTTTTACTCTGAACAAACAAAAAAAAAATAGGTCATTTCCTCCTTTTCGCGCCTATTTCATTCCAAAGCACCTTATTCACAGAGAAATTAGTCACCAAAAATACCCACCCGACCAAAACTTTTTAAAAACTCCCCTGTCTAGCGCCTATTACTCCCCTGTCTGGCGCTTATTTTTTCATGGCGCCCTAGGCTGTAGCCTAGTCAGCCTAATGGTTAATACGGAACTGCCTCTTTATAATATTAAGTATAGATATCAAAATAAGATTTGTGGCCATGATCAAATGCAAATTAATCTGAGGACACCTTAATGCTGCCGCCACACATTGGGCGAAGTTCTGGCTGAACTTTTTGTAGAAACATTTGGCAAACTATTTGTAAGCAAGCAGACTCGAGAAAAGTTGAAGTTGGGCCAATCAAGACGAATCTAGACGAACTACCGGTCCATACCTTAAGATCTACACCAGGGCGTCGTACTGTATATCGGCCAGTAAAGCAACAACAAAGGATGTATGTGACTTATCAAATCCGAAATGTTTACATGCGGGTATTCCCGTTAGACTTTCTCTTATCCTCACATGGCCTATGTTTTAAGTTATTTAGCTGATCCGGTATAAAAGAATCCAAGTAGGGTTTTTCTTTATATAAACTTATCCGTGTCATTTCTTAATAAAAAACATTATTTATTTTTCCCCCTTGTTTAAACAAAACCGCGATACTTTGGATCTTTTTAAAGTACTATTCCAGTTTTATTTATTTATTTAAAAGGAACTATCGACTAAAAATCTTATTGTCTTTGGTTTCAAATTTATGAAATAATGTATTCAGTTGAGGCTAACATTTCCTTTTAAACGACGTATCATGTTATATAACAAAATTTAAAAGTTCCGAACTTCTGTGCAGATTTACTTTTTAATACAATCGCTGATAACTCAATGTCCAAATTGGCGCTTGGTTCCTTTTTAATTAGCATCATCCAATTGTTGACTTATTTTGAGAAGCTATGCTTAAAAGAACAGGCACATTTATATATCTTTTAATTCACTTCTATACTTATGTTTTGGCGTCGTAATTATTTTTTTTTACAAAGATTATAAATGTACAAATACAGTTTTTCTGGTAACATTTTACTAGGCTAGTATTAAAACTGGTGGGTATTTTTGAACGGGGTCGGGAGTTAGGACGTCGTAAGAAAATAACAAATGCTCTAGGGCAGCGATTCTTAACCTTTTAGTCACCGGGCCTCTAGAAAATCAAGCATAATTTTAAGGACCCGCTTAATAAAACACAATTAAATTAGGACAATTTATTGAAGTACTCAAAAATTATGACATTTATTTAATAATTTGAACGTCCATAGATAAGACCGCGGACCCCCTAACTCATGCTTGTGAACCCCCAGGGGTCCGTGGACCACAGGAAACGCTGCTCTAGGGGGTCCAACACAAATAAGTTTAGAAACCTCTGATCTGTGTGATATCCCTTAGGACATAATATACTTTATGTTTTACCCATCTATTATTGATCTGTAATACCTTAGAAACGGAATATGTTATGGTAGCAATAATACCTGCTATCACACCTAGAGCATTATAAGCGGGCATTATGATAATGCCCGCTTATAATGCCCTAATGCGCTAATATGGAAATTTTATTGCTTATCCAATTTTATTTCTCTCACAATAAAGATCAAGTTTATACAAACATACTCGTATGTATTAAAATAAAATTAATAACTTACTAGTTCCTGAAAATATGCCATTAAAACGGTTTCGGTTATTTGAAGAATTGCGTTCGCATCTTTCCAAATACCAAATATGCCATACTCCCGATCATACAGTTGCCTTGATTTAACTGGCAAAAGATTTTCGGTCGCTGGCCATAAACTTTTATCTTATATTTTGTGGAATTTCTTCCATTTTGAAATCGTTAAATAAAAATGCTTTTTTGGGTAAAACATAAAGCATTGTATGCACCACGGGTTTTACTTCAGACTATAATGCCCATCAGGTCGAAATCTTTAGGGCATTATAGTCCTAGTAACGCCCTTGATACATAAATAGCTATTTTAAATAGTCTCTATTAAACAATATATTACGAATGTTTGCTTACAAAGGTGTCTAAAGCTAAAACCTACAAATATGATAATTAATTAAATATGGTTGACAAACACTAAGTTAAAAGACAATAAATGTCCTATAATTTATAGTTTATAGGCTACTTAACAATAAATATTCAGGTACCGTCCTTGAAGGAGAGATTTAATGTTGCCCGAGTGATTGACCACGCGTTTATCTGACAAGCCATAGCCTGAAACATAATTTTTAATGCCTAATAGGGAAATTGGGGTTGCAACAACAATTTGTACTTGGACATACCCGACGATTTTTATCTCTTATCGCCTGTGAGATAAGTTTTATGTATCGCGACATGCTTTGAATCTTTTCAGAGATATGGACTATCTGTAAAAGGACATTTAAAAATCTGCGGGTATGCGACAAGTGACCTTTAAATTTGTACTGTGAATGTAAATGAAATTTAAAAAAAATGGTTTTGGCATCGTTTAGTTTGCAGATGTTAAATAAATTTAAAAATGTTTTTAAGGTGTTAAATTTGGAAAAAGTAGGCCGAGTATATAATTTAAAATTAAAGTAAGTACTTTAGTATTAGCCAAACTTTATAATGCCTGTCTAAGAAATAGTGTAACACCAGACAAGTGAAACAAGGCAATTGTAATACTGATACATAATAAGGAGATATCGCACAGGTCCAAAACTATAGACCAATAAGCTTGCTCTCTCAAATATATAAACTCTTTATGAGAATTATTACCAGAAGGTTAACTAAGAAATTAGAATTCTACCAACCACGAGAGCAAGCAGACTTTCGTGATGGGTATGGCGTCAATGATCATCTCTAAACAATCAAAACAGTCATTGAAAAATGTGTAGAGTACATACACAAACCCTTGGTCCTTATCTTTGTCGACTACGAAAAGGCGTTTGATACAATCGACCATCAGAAAATGTTCCAAGCCCTCGCCGACTGCAGAGTGGACTGTAGATATATTGACGTTATAAAACACGTATATAACAATGCAAGCGCCAGTGTAAGACTTCATGAGGATACTCCCTTATTCAAGACAGAGCGAGGAGTTCGCCAAGGAGACGTTATCTCTCCCAAATTGTTTATAACTCTCCTGGAATATATGTTTAAAACTTTAAATATTGAAAACCTGGGAATAAATATTGATGGTGAAAAATTAAGCCACCTACGATTCGCAGACGATATAGTTTTAATAGCAGATAACCTGGGGGAAGCAAGAGATATGTTAAGCGAACTTGAAGAAGCATCGAGGAGAGTAGGCCTAAAAATGAACATCGCTAAAACTAAACTTATGACTAACCTGGTTATTAGTGAAAATATAACGGTTAATAGCCCAAATATAGAGCAGGTACATTCATATAAGTACCTAAGTCATGAAATTCGTCTGGGGAAAGATAACTAAACGTGCGAAATAACCAGAAGAATTGGTTTAGCCTGGGCAGCCTTTGGAAGGCTGGGTCACATTTTAAAAGCTAATATCCCGATTTGTCTTAAAAGAAAAGTTTTCGACCGGTGTGTCTTGCCTGTGTTAACATATGGAGCCGAAACACTAACTCTAACCAAAAGCACAGTAAATAAAATTGAATCGCTCAAAGAGCTATGGAACGAGCTATGCTGGGCTTAACTTTAAGAGACAGGGTTCAAAATGTGGAAATAAGAAGAAGAACCAGAGTAACAGATGCCATCAAAAGAATCACTAAAGAGTGGAGACCAAGAAATGATGCCTTTCGCAATAGAGGAAGCCACCCACACGATGGTCCGATGATTTAAAACGAACGTTGCACAGAACAGAGAAAAGTGGAAGTCCTTACGGGAGGCTTACGTCCAGCAGTGGACAAATGTGTAGCTGTTTGATGAAGTACTAGTAAAGATCTATTCAATAGTAAGAAATACACAAGCGTCATAAAAATAAGGACGGCAATCAACTATTGCTGTCTAAACGCATCTTTTAAATAGTGTGCGAGCAACAAAACGGGGAATAATTGAAAGTGAGACAGAACTGTTGACGCCGTGGCTTTTTTACTATTGACGTTTATAGTCTAATAGGAAATAAAGCATTTTACTTGGCAATTTTTTGACTTGCCACCCTACCTTGGTGGTGAAATGTTTTACATGCAATTATCAAAGATTGTACTTACCAAAAATCTTAAGGGTTACAGTCACGAAACCCGCCTGGTCCGATACCCAAAACATGACAATGGGCTTATGATTTCGTAACTGTAAAGCCGCGTCCACACTAGTAAAAATTTACGTTGTGTGCGCCATGCAGCACAAATTTGTATGTGCGTTTCAAATTTTTGCAAGTGTGGACGAGTTCGCCGCATAGAAACACACGCAAAAATTTTCGCGACATTCAACTCAGGCGATCCGTCGGTTGTCGTTTTTTCAACATCAAAGAGATTTGCGCCGCAATATTGTTTTAGTGTGGACGTATTTACGTTAAGGCAATGATTTTGACAAATGTTGTTATTATGACTTGCTGTTTAGAAATTATAGAAGTTAACTGATATCCATCTTTCTAATTTGTTCTAAACCAACAATTTGATGGCGTAAAGTTATTATATCAGCTATCCTTGGATGAAAGTACTGGGCATTTCAAAAAATTTTTGCGTATGTCTGCAAATAACTTTAAGATTTTAATAAATAAGATTGGACCAAAAATTATCAAAAAGGACACCAAGCTTAGAGAAGCCATATCCGTGAAGGAAAGGTTAGCTGTCACATTACGTTTTATGGCTACTGGAGATTCATATACAAGCGTTCAATATCTTTTCAATATATCCAAACAAAGCATATCATTGATAGTTCCAGAAGTATGCAGTGCTTTAATTGACGTTCTAAAAGATTATGTAAAGGTAATGTGGTAATAAAACTTAATTTTTATTTAAAAAAAATATTATCGTTCAAAAACAACATCTGTAAGGCGAAAACTTTAATAAAAACTGAATTTTCATTCGAAATAATACGTATAACACATTTTGCGATTTCTTCTCAAGCATCATTCTTTTTATGAAAATGCCACTTATCGCTTGGATATCATAAAAGTCTTTGTTTTTGATATTCTTGTATCAGAAGAAGAACATCCTCTTTATTTAAATTTATCTTTTACAAAATATAAACAAATCCAGAATAACAAAATAGTATGCAACGCATACAAGATCACACACGTTTTGAGCACGAACGCACGGCACACAACGTAAAATTGAACGTGGGTAGTACGTGAAATTTGCGCCGCAAATATTTGCGCCGAATTCTACATTCAACATACAACACATTTATTTATTAATGTGGACGCGGCTTAACACTTACGATTTTTGGCACAATGTTTAAAAATTGCATGTAAAACATTGTGGTGAACTTGTCCGATCCAAAAGC
>JACEGR010011024.1:0-16496 GCA_014170235.1 Listronotus bonariensis | reverse complement strand
TTTTAACACGCTTTTATTAACTTGGGTTGTAACTATCAATCTATCAATCTGGCTGGCTATGTAACGGAATCTTTGAGCCTAATTTTAACCAACTTCCAGCTATTTGATTTCTTTGAAACTTTGCACACGTATTAAGGACCCATGACAATGCAATAATCTGCAAACAGTATCCCGTTATCCTGCTTTGGAAAAAATTATATTATTATAACCACTGCTTGATACAACCAAGTGTCATCTGTCCTAGAAAACTGGGTTAATTTTCTTTGTCATCTGTCACCTGTACGTCCCAGTGGTACCAACCACCGGCCATTTCAAGAGTTCGATCTGAATCGATTTTACTCAAATTTTATATTAGGTTATTTTCAGAAAGTCTATCTGAAAACTTTGCTATTCTTGACAAAGAAAATAATTAATAGTTTAAAAAACTAAAGAAACACGCTTTTATATGCAACCGAACTAAAAATTAGAAAAATTTAAAAACAGTATCCCGTTAAGTTCCAGCATTTTCTAGGAAAATAGGAAAAGTGAAAATCGTACGTTCTGGCGGATGCGCCAGATTAGACAATTGAATAATCGAACTTGACAACATTTGCCGACGGGTTGGGGACCAGGGGCTCAATTCTGCTAAACTGAACTCATTCGTTCCGGGAGCGTATAACCTTCATCTGTTTTTTTTTAACACGCTTTTTTAACGAACGAATAACCTTCACTTGTTTTTTAAAACAGGCGGTCATAAACAGAAATCTGTATTACCAACTGACATCTGACAAAATTCACAGTCATAACATAACCTAAAAATTCCTTTAATGTGAAATTAAAGTTTCAGTTAACTAAGCTATTAAAAACAAAGTATACACTTTAATTGAAATACAAGAAGCAAATAAAAGTAACTAACAAGTTATTGCATATAACTTTTATACCATCTTCCATTTATACTTTCTAAAAGGCCTTTATTGAGTGTTAGAAACTTGTACCGAATGTTAGATTAGGACAAAGACTGGAAATGGAGATTAGCAAACTACATTAAAATATCACTTAAGGTAAGTAAACTAAAGTAAACTCATATTTAGAAAAACATTTATGGTAAATTTCTTTAGTTTAAAAAGGTAATATTTTAAAAAATATTTGTCTTATTTATGCAAATTGGGTAATTGTTTCGAAAGTTGGAGCAACCCCCATTTTGACCAAATTTGATATACAGGGGCACAGAACTAATAAAAAAGGGGCTGGTTATTTTCAACCAAGTGTCATCTGTCACCTGTACGTCCCAGTGGTACCAACCACCGGCCATTTCAAGAGTTCGATCTGAATTGATTTTACTCAAATTTTATATTAGGTATTTTCAGAAAGTAAATCTGAAAACTTTGCTAATCTTGACAAAATGGCGAAAAAATTTTTAGTGAATAAACTGGAGCATTTATTTTTAAAAATTAATTGATATAACGAACTAAAAATGAAAAATAATTAATAGTTTAAAAAACTAAAAACACGCTTTTATATGCAACCGAACTAAAAATTAAAAAATAATTTTTCATTAAAAAAATATTTTCACTTCATAGTAAAAAGCGTGGGTGCTTAATATATTAAATGTTATAATTATTATATTTGCCAATATCTATGATGGAAAAGTTATGAAAAATAGTAAAATGCACCCCACGCTTTTTACTATGAAGTGAAAAATATTTTTTTTAATGAAAAATTATTTTTTAATTTTTAGTTCGGTTGCATATAAAAGCGTGTTTTTTTAGTTTTTTTAAACTATTATTGAGGAAGATCAAATTCAACGACGTGAATTTTAGTCAAAAAGTCACTTTTTCCCGCTTCCCCGGTGAAGCCCAGTCCAGACATGGCTAGTAATTAAGTCAGGTAGTGAGTATGTCGTCGTGTGGCAAGCATCAACTCAACTGATAATCGTTCGGAGCAGTTTAGTGCAAACATCAAGTAGTGGTGTCGAAATGACCAAAAAATAACATTATACGGAATAGAGGGAAAGGATAAGCCTGGACAAGTAAAGTTTGACACCAAAATTTGTCCCCCAAAACTAAAAATTGACGCGTAACGGGATTTTTTTATTAGTGTACAAATAACGGAATTATAGGGGAAGGCTCGTTTTTATTGGAATACGTTGTATAATTTAAATATGACAAAATGTCATCAATTAGTAATGTACTTCACTAAACACACGCGTTCATACTTGTTTGGTTGCACTTTAGTAGATGCCACACCGGGCGAGGGCACTCTACGCGACCTTCAAAATAGAATAAGATAGATCAACTTGACCAAACTACTACACCAAATTTCTCTACCAATTTTTAATGTCCCCACGGACTAAATTACTAAATTGCTCCCTACTCAATTAAATTACTAGCAGTGTCTGAACTAGGCTTAAGGTCAACACAACGTTTTAGTAGTGCAATATTGGTCTCGGAAAAGTCTGAATTAGGCATACAGTACCTGCAAAAGATAAATATTCGGGTCGGTATTTTGAGTGTGTTGATTCTTTTTTATTGATGGTACCCTAAATGTCTTTTTGTACGACTGGACGTAAAATACAATTTTACGCTTCCATTTGAGAGCGCAAAATTGCACTTTACCCCATGGGGCAAAAGTATCAAATACGCCCAACCTTTATAGCCCTGAACCATCACAAGAATTAAAAGTTGCCACCTTTTTTTGGTAAAACAGCAATCATTTTAATTAAAATACGTAAAGGTATACTGATTACAATTTTAAAACATTTAAAGCTGGAAAATTTTCTCCTACCTGTTTTTTTGGTGTATAATATTAATCTATATAAAAAAAAAATAAAAGAAAAATATCCACAGATAATGCTTGTATAATAATTTTAGTCGTACAAAAATATTGTTTGCACCTCTGGCATAAGGCACTTTACGCCCGCAGCTGAATGTTGCCCACGCGGAGCTGAGCATGAACTTTAGCTGCGGACGTAAGCGCTGATTTCATGCCCTTAGTACAAAAATAACTATTATTTACTTATTTTCCAACCAAATATTTTTCCACCGTTTTACTTTTCAGGCTTATTTCCACAAGAGGAAAAATAATAGAGGCTTTAAGATCTTCAGATCTAACACTTTGTGGTTTCTTTTATGAGGTTATTTAAACTGTTTATGAAGTCTTGTATAAAGAGTAAGATACCACCATACTTTAACAGGTAACAATATAATACCCTAATTTTACGAAGGATGGATTACTTAAAAAATATACAATAATTTCACATTTAATAAATATAGTTTTTTTCCTGGTATCCTGCATACATATTTATTTAATTTTTTAGTACTGCCTAAATAGTAAAGTAATAAATTAAATAAAATATGAAATAAAAAAGATGTTCGAAACATGAACCATGTTTAAACCATTTTACTTATTTCTTTGTGAAATAAAGGTATGTTCATTTTCCATGGGTCCATTAAGTAACAAAATGCAAAATTGGACATTTTATTTGCTAAAGTAATCTTTCATCCTTAACCATTTCTCCGAGGATTTTCCGAGAGTCCTCGAGTAAGGCATATTTTATAAATCTTTATATTTGTCGAATGCAAGCCACCAGCAATATATCATTTACACTGAAAACTCACATGACTTAGAAAGATGACTGTTTTTATAAAAGTTTGAAAAGAGTAAATTTAAGCTATTTGCGATGATAAGTAATAAAAATTATTGTAAACTGACATATTTATTTTTGTTAGATATTTCTTTATTATAATTGACAGGTTTTAAATTATATGGCGTATTTCTTTAATGTTTATATCCCCTTTAATTTTTAAACTAATCAATTTAAAAGTAAATTTAGGCATAAATACTATATCAGGTATTCTAGCCAATGGCTTTGCCCCTATAATTATTTCATTTTTTTTAGAATGTTAAAATAAAATTTCGTACTGTAGGTGCAATGTGCATTGTTTCCGCATGTTTATCTGTTTTTCCGTCAATTCCAGTTGAAGCAATAAATGACTTTGCTTTCTTATTTTAAATAGACCACCCAGTATATTTTACTTATTTAAATGGAGCATGACCAAAAAAAAAAACATTTACCAGTGTCGTTCATAAGGGGTTTAAGGTAAATATTTTTAAGACAAAATGGTAAGCCACTGCATTTTTTAATAATTAAAATATTAATTTTAATACATTTTGTTTGCGGCAAATTTATTTTTTTTCCTTGTTTTATTTGATGCACGGTTTTCGCGTAAATAAATAGAAAACTATATAACTCTATCGAAGTAAAGAACAAATAAATCGCTTACTGCAGAAAAGGGACATGTCACATTTTTTAAATACTCAGAGTCACAAAAACTATGTAACTTATTTGAAAAATGTATTAGGCATATAACGACACATAAAAAAATCAATTTAGTTTTTTTAGCTTGTCGTAGCTGTGATTTTTGATGGACATAAGTTCCCTTTCTGTAAAGGGGAATTAAAAAGATTATTTTTATAATAAATGATTTTTTTAAGAAAAGAGTTTTGTACTACTTTTAAAATGGTTTATTCAATGTCACAGGCTCTGTTTGAGCTCATGTCAAAATTTCTTTCCAAAATGTCAAATAGACCTCTGGTATAAATTACATTGTACCTTGGAGATGTGGTACATTGTAATCACTAAAAAGAATTTAATTTTATTTCTGGTATTTACATATATTTTTTTGTTTAATAAGAAGTGAGAGTAGATAATGTATTTGAATATTTGTTTTTAAGGAAGTTCTATATAGGGATGTCTTAATAATTTTAAGTTGGTGTTTATAGGGTGTGAAATGAACTATTATGTACATGGTAATATTTAAATTTTATTTATTTATGAGGTTAAAATATATTTAGCTTGGGTTATATATCTTTTTGTCATTACGAGCGTGTTTTTCCCTTTTTAATTTTAATCATTTCTTTAAGAAAGTAAGTTTTTATGAGTTTGAATCCACCGTACTAGTATTTCGTTTTCCTTAAAGTTAAATTCATGGATTTGTACTAGATTCTGTGCTTATAAAAGCAGTTGATGCATTTTGTGTCGTCTTTGTGTCCATTCAGTCTATTCTCCAGATATTGTGTCGTCATTCCGATGTATTTTGGGACAATTAAGACATGGAATGGAATATATCTAAGTTTGATTTTTTCCTTTTTGGTACTTGACTTTTTAATGGTGTATATAGAGTACTTATTAAATTATGTGCCTTATGACAAACAACTACGTCGTGTTTTGATAGCTATACATAAGCACGAATCTAGTACAAATCATGAATTCAACTTTAAGGAAACCGAAATACTAGTACGTGATTCCAACCATAAAAACTAGCACTGTTTAAGAAATGATTGGAAATTAAAGGGAAAAACAAGTAATGACAATGACATATTAGTAACCTAAGCCAAAGATATTTTAACCTCATACATAGATAGATTTTCACCTTGCATAACATTATTAAAATTAAGAACATCACCTATTCTAAAGTTATTTCACATCCCTGATAAACAACAACTAAATATTCAAAATACATTATCCACTTTCTACGCTTCATTTCAACCAAAAAAAAAAAATACATGTAAATACCAGAAATAAAAATCAAACTCTTTAGTGATCTACATGTACCACTCTCAGGTAGGCATCCGTCAAATCATTAATTTTGTTTTGTTTTATTATATAATAGATAACTTAAAAAAGTCATAAATGTTAGTTTTGTTTTAAAAATTGATTGGTTAGATTAACGAAAACTTTTGTTGTACGTACTTAAGTGTATTGTTTTATAAAATTTTAATTTGTTAATGTTAATTTTAAACTGAAAAAATACGCTAAATGTTCTGTATTGGTTTTAGGCTTGAAAAGCACAATAAAATGTGCGAAACGTCGTAAAAAAAAGTTGTTATTCATACTTTGATCAATTTTAATTTTAAAATCTGAATAACCTTATTTTTATTACCACTACAAATATATAAAAAAGACAAATAATCGGTTTTACTTTGTAAATGTATCCTGAGAATATGAAATCTAAAAATTGAATATTTTCTGAGAAATAAAATAAAAATGGTGTGATCAAAGATACACTGACTTTGGGGATACTTTGATCGGCCTTGTGTTTTACACGAAATATGAAAGTAGCCCCATCAAAATAAGAAATAAAATATAAAAAACAGGTTTGTGGCTTATATTTTAGTTCCTACAACCAAATGTATTAAGTGGGGAAACATTGATCAAACAAAAACAATATTTTTACTAGAAAATATATTTAAATTAAAAGATTTAAATTCTTGTACATTAACAAAGCTAAGAAAAAGGCATTAAAACTAGTAGAAACAAAAAGGAACTATTCTTTGATATTAAAATAGAAATAACAAATAAAAAAAAAGAAAAATTTAAACTTCAACAACTGGAATGTCAGTATCAAATTTATAATATTCATTCAGATCCGAGTCAAATTCCTTTAAGGGATTTTTCTGTATTTGAATTATGTCTTCGCTCCTGATGACGGATCATCGTTTGCAATAAGTTTAAATTTTGTTCGATCTTTTCCAATCGATTTCATCCCAACGACAACAATTTCTGGATCGACTTTATTATCTTACACATATATTTGTATGTTTTTTTACCTCGTAGCGAAGAAAACTTTGCCAAAACATACTGACCAACTTTAAAATTTATTGCGGGTGGTTTTTCATTGAGTTCTAGTTCGGTGTCGGACATATATGCTTCAGTTGCCTGATCTCCTTTATTTGGTGCTGACGTAGAATGTATTAGATTAATGCTTTCATCATCACTGTCATAATTATCGATCGCCTCATTAAGTGCTACGGTAGCCGTTGATATACTACATCCAGGTGCAACATCAAGTCGCTTTTTTTTCTCTGTGGCCGACTAGACTCACCAAATCTTTGCTCTTTTAACAAAGTCGTTAGAGCACTTTCGACTTCAACTGCTGGATCTTCTTCTTCGAATTCATGTGGTAATCTTTTGAAGACTTGTTGACGATCTAACGGATAAATACCAGAAGAACGAAATGAATTTATCAAGTTTCGTTTTATTGCTGAGGGCATGTTTCCAGTCTCTTCGCTCGGGTGATTACTAGGTCGTGCAGGTTTTGCATCCATGCTAATTAAAGTTTTTCTTAGAAGACTCGCAAATGTGGCTTTGGGAACCGTAGATAGTCGTATATTTTGTAATTTCCATTCAGAAAGTGTAGCACGCCAAGCTTCCTTCATTGGCCTAAAAAACCCAACATCTAGTGGCTGACAAAGGTGAGTGGAATTTGGTACCAAACAAATAAAGTCAATATCATTTGCTGCACATAGGTTTAATACATCATCGTCTATATGTGATGATAGATTGTCACCGATTATAGCCTTTCGGCCCTCTAAACGTTTGGCGTGTGGAAGAAAACAACTTTTAAACCAATCGCGAAACGTAGCGCCATCCATCCATCCGCTTGCCGTTCTATTAAATCTTGTGCCCAAGCTGCAACATGGCTTGTCACAACATGGATATCCTCGCGGACCATTATCTTTCCACGAGTCATAAAGGTGAAGGCTCTTGAATACCACGTAGGAGGTAACAAGGTACCGTCAGCCAAACCACATATCATGACTGTTGTACAGCTCTTGGAGTGATTCATAACCTTCTCAGGATATTTTACTCCACGTCTGTATACTCCTCGTTTCTTTCCAGGGTCATCAGATAGATTTGACTCATCGTAATTAAATATGTTGGAACTTGGTAGGTTTTTTATTGTGTTTTCCAAGTTATCATAAAATACTCCTAGAGTTTCTCTTGATACTGCTGCCCTCGCTCGCTTTATATTGGTGGCCAGTCTTTGACCAAACGAATGTTTATGCCTGTTAAGAAGGCTGTATGTCCAGTCAACTCCAGGAACATTGTTCTTAAATATGTTTACTGTTTTACCTTTCCTGTCCAAATAATATTTTGCCATCATTCTTATGTCCATAAGATTTAATGGAAAACCCCAATCCGAACACTTGGCTGCTGATTGAAGAATAGCGAGCTCCTCTTGTTTGGTGAAAATTGTTGGGCGACCTGGTGATCCTCCATGTTTCCCAGTATATTTGTTGTTAAGGGTACCAAAAGGTATTCCAAATCGTTTTGAAGCCTGTCTAATACTTAAAGTACCTTCAATTACTGTTTGTAGTGCTTCTTCCAACTTTTCGGAGGTATAATTGCGGTACTGTCGACTACCGAGTAATCGCTTATGCTTACGAGGCATTTCTAAAAAAAAACAACAATAATTTAATTACTTTTGTATTTATTTACCAAGGTATCTATATAGCGGGGCAACATTGATCACTCGATCAATGTTGCCCCATGTCTTGATCAAAGTTACCCCTTAAAATAAATTCTTACTAAAAATAACCTATATTTTTTAATTAAAAGTAGATTTTTATGGACAACCCTCCTAAATACATGCCTAACGCAGTACAGTATAAGCCCTTATCTAAATTTAAAAACTTACCGTTGTGGACGTAAAGTTTTCCAACCAAAATAAAAACGATAAAGCAGGTTTCAACAAAAACAATTATTTATTTAGCACGCACGTGTTACTCTGTCGCTAAAATGGACTTAACTGACTAGCTAACATCATGTTATTGTTGCCAACTACACAAATTAATTTCACTTTACTCAAAAGATGGCAGTACCAGTAAGATTTTAAAAAGTTAAGAAGTTTCGATCAAAGTAAACCCAGAATTCAAAGTATCCCCATGTTACGGTAGGACAGACAGTAATTAAGTTTCTTGTAAATAAATGGGAAAGTAATTTATTTTAACGTGTTTTGTATATAAGTGAATCCTATTTTGAGTTTGCAAAGGAGATTTAATATTTCTGTAATATTTTGCCTTGGTTAACCTAAACCAGCAGAAACACAAGATATTTAACAATACTGGACAATACTAAAGCATAAATAAATAAAAATCGAAGTCAAAAGTTAGCAACGCCAAGCCACAGTGCATCTACGGAAAACGAAGTGCATCCAACCTTAAAGGCGTTTTTTTACGTTTGCTCGATTTGTCATCCACTAATATAACCTTAAAAATCACTGTGCTAAAATTAATAATCCGGCCAAAAATTAAAAAAACTCCATTAACCAATTAAATACTTCAAAAAGGTTATTTAAATTTATGGTACACAATCTCTTATAAAGAATACACAGTCATTTGAAAATGTTTGTCCTGTTTAAAACTTCTGACGAGTATTTGATAACCCACGAATATAAAGTCAATATCTTTATTTACTACAAAATGACGGTAGCAAAATTACCTAAATACTGCCATTCAAATCACGGATTTGGGTAATTTTTAAAATAACATATTTGTTTTAGATGAAGGTATTGACTTTACATTGAGGTTATATACACGACATGAGCACAAAATAGTGTGACACAGAACCTTCCTTTCATTTAACTATTTTCAAGATGACGCCGGCAACTTGCAATCTGTTAATTTCTCTCCTAAGTATAGTATTACTATTTTAACCTACAGATTGGCCTAAATTAAACTTGCACACACTTTCAAGTAACAATAACTTCTTATGTGTTGCGCCTATCTTTTTATTTTAAAGAATTTATAATGGGTAGATGTGTTCTCTTAGGTTTGACTTTTTGGCCTATATTTAACCTCGTTACAAAGAAATCCGATTTAGCTACAATTAAGCTAATACATTTTCTTGTAAACAAACTAGGAAATAATACAATTGAGGAATCATCAAGAATTTGAGAATTAGGGAATTATGATTATTCTCAATAAATGATGCGCTCCAAAAGCATGTATTTCTCTCGCATTTAAAAGGGGACTTTGCTTTAAAAATCAAAAATGTGAGGTAACTTTGATTTCTGAGTTGGATTCTGACACAACTTAAAAGAAAATTATTTAAAATTAAAGGTATTAGCGTAATGGTAGATAAGTTCGATTTCCTTTGCAACGAAGTTTAATGCATTATTTTGAAATAAGTCCCGTAAATCCAGTCCTGTTTAAATATAATTGACCAAAATTGGCAAAACCTAAAGCAAACATATCTACTTATTAGCCAAGTAAAAATAAAAAGGATAGGGCCCAACAGATAAAAAGTTATCATTAGGTAATAAGTGTGCAGAGTTTAATTTTGCCCACACTGTATAGTATATTCTATCCTTATTCAAATTTTATAACTAATTTAACTTCCCTAATATGGTATTTATGCATTTATTTAAAACTCCCAATTTTTTTGTTTAAATTAATACGTTTTAAAATAAACGGAAAGACATGAAAGAAATCCATAGCATAAACAAAATTTTGCATTTGACAGGCAGTATGGATTTCGCCACAAAGATCTACAGCAGATCTTCTTTCTTCGTATCACACTGCTGGGATAAGTCTCTTGAGTTTCTAGGTGAGACCCAGATCATTGCTCTTGATATATCCAAAGCTTTTGACCAGGTCTGGCATGCTGCACTTCTTAATAAACTGCCCTTCTATGGTCTTTCAACTAAACTTTGTACTTGGCTCTCTAGTTATCTATCTGATCGACGTATATCAGTTATTGTGGACGGCAATTCTTCAAGCTTTCACCAAGTAAATGCTGGAGTGCCTCAGGGCTCAGTTCTAGCACCAACATTGTTTCTTCTTCACATCAACGACCTTCTCTGGTCCACAACTAATTCCATTTATAGTTTCGCCGACGATAGTACCTTTCACTCCGGTTTTCAGGTCCTTAAACCCATCACTAAACCTGATTTGGAAAACAAACGCAGAGCGATGCAGATATTTCTTTCGCAGGATCTTAATTTAATATTGGATTAGGGCGCCAAAAATCTCGTTCACTTTAATGCATCAAAAACACAATCATGTTCCTTGTCGCGAAAAGAGTCATCAAATACTCATCCTCTACTTATGAGCGGCCAAGTTTTACAGAGCAAAGACACCTTCAATCTTGTGGGCGTCACATTTGAAAGTAACCTTAACTGGCATAAAGACATTGTATCTATAGCCACGGCAGCTTCAAAAAGCTTGGATTTCTCTTTCGAGCCAAAAAGTATTTTTCCCCTTCTAATTTATACACTTTATATGTGTCCCAAATCCGACCTCCCTTGGAATATTGTTCTCATATCTGGGGCATGGCGTCCCCCACAACCCTAAGCATTCTTGATTCTATTCAAAGAAGAGCTATTCGTCTCATTAATGATCCTTCACTTACAGAAAGGCTTCCCTCTCTTGCCCATCGTCGGGCTGTGGGGGATTTATCGCTTTTTATAGGTACTTCATGGCTTCTGCTCTGAAGAATTGTCAGTATAGTTCCTCCGCACGGTTCCCAACAGAGCTCGTGGTTCCGCCGTATGCATCCTATACGGTCAACTGGACAGGCCCCGAACTTCCCACTTTGTTCGTTCTTTTATCCCTAGAGTTTCTAGGTTGTGGAACCTGCTGCCCGCGGAGGTCTTTCCTTCCCTACTCAAATCTTCAAGTATTGGTTACGATCACCGTGTCAACAAACTCCCTCTTACCTCTCTTAAGACACCCACGGTACGTTATTATTTAGGCTTTTATTCTGCGTGGTTAATCCAAGGATAAAAAAGAAACTTAAGTTATGCAAAAATAGGAACTAACCTATGTTAAATGTTTTTAAAGAAGCCAACTTTTATATATTCCTATTTTTTTTTAGGAACGAGCATGCAGATACATTGACTCTCTACCAAATGAATTTGATATTGGGGGAGGAGTTAGATTAAACCCAATGAAAAATTTCAAAAAAAACCTTTATAGAAGAAAGCTCCCTAGAACCACAAACTCGAGAAGATGCAGTTGATTCAATTTTATGGGATCAAGTTTCTGATTACTTGAGTTCGCATACAATTGAATTTAAAAGTTCCACCAGATACTATAAAAGAAATAAAAAACTCCGTGGAAGAAGTACAAGGTATGCTTTTATTAGCTTGGGTTGTAACTATCTTCATCTATCTATCTATGTAACGGAATCTTTGAGCCTAATTTTTACCAACTTCCAGCGATTCAATTTCTTTGAAACTTTGCACACGTATCAAGGACCGATGACAATGCAATAATTTAAAAACAGTATCCCGTTATCCTGATTAGGACCGCCAGGATAAATAAATTCCTTTACAGATCCTCTGTGTCTCTTGACAAATGGCGAAGGAATTTTAGTGAATAAACTGGAGCATTTATTTTTAAAAACTAATTGATATATCGAACTAAAAATGAAAAATAAATAATAGTTTAAAAAACTAAAAACACGCTTTTATATGCAACCGAACTAAAAATTAGAAAATAATTTTTCATTACAAAGAGTTTGTCACTTCAGAATAAAAGCGTGGGGTGCTTAATATATTAAATGTTATAATTATTCTATTTGCAAATATCTATGAGGGAAAAGTTATGAAAAATAGTAAAATGCACCCCACGCTTTTTACTCTGAAGTGACAAACTCTTTGTAATGAAAAATTATTTTCTAATTTTTAGTTCGGTTGCATATAAAAGCGTGTTTTTTAGTTTTTTTAAACTCAAATAATGCTGCATCCCTATATGTGCATAATACCATACATTACTGCATCCTGTACAATGTAACGTCCGTATACCGGACGCAGTATTGTTTTCCTATGTTTTCTTCAACATATTTCAATATTTACTATTTTTTATATTTTCCGAATCTTCCTTTGACCATGAGCTATATTTAGCTACAAAAATAATTTATAAATGAATTTTATTAAATGAGGGAGTGACCTTTCTTTTCTTCTTTTTCGGACGCATTATTATGTGTTCAGTATAAGTACCAGTATATTTTTAGTTTGACTGAATTCTGTTTGGGGGCGCTTCAAACTTTGTACAAAAATATACATTAAAATATACTAAATTCACCCATAGCATGATGCTGCGTCGGTCATTTGGCAACACAGCATTGAATAAAGTGTTTCAGTATTTTCAGTTTTCTTGATTGTTGTCTTGTGGACTTGAGTCTTGTGACATTCGTGGTTGTGTTTATTTAACTCCAAAATTTGGTAAGTACATATATTTAAGTTTTAAATTATGTTTGTTGCTATTTAAACTTAAATGTCGATATGAATGATAATGAGATAAAATTATTGTAGTTATACAACTTAATAACCTATTTATTTATACCGGAACATAACCTTAAAAATTAAAGCTATATTTTTAAAATTCACTTATATAGGATTATTGTATATTCCTTAAAATTAGAAACACCTCAAGTTTGCGAGAGAAAAAGCTTTTCTTGTTAAAAAGTGTTATGGAGGTCATGAAATTGTTATTTTCGCATAACTATTAAAGGAACTAATATACTGATTTTAAGTAAGATAGACATAGAGTAATTTACGCACGAATGGTTATAATTAATTGTTTTTATGCTACATCTCCCCACGAGGCCGAGAAGAGACTCCTGAAGGATAATTTTTTCAGATTATTTCAGTTATTTAAAAACGGAATTTTGCTTACTTTTTTAAAATTGATATATATAGATTTTTGAGACCATATAGATTATTAATCTAAAGGTAAGTTAACATCTGACATTTATTGCATGATATTTATGTCAGATAGAAATTCTAGCTAGTGTAAACGGCCAAAAATTTATGTCTGACATAAGTGTATACTCTCGAGCGAAATATATCGACTGTACGATTATATGTAAACAGTCGCGTGTCACAAGTTTTGACTCCCTTGTTCATACATTTCTTGCATCGCGAGCTATCATACACATATGTACGATAGAAATATCAAGTAATTTCTGTAATATTGTAAACACCCAGTGGAATTTTATGTCAGACACTGGACACTTATGTCGTGATAGAAGTGTCAGATGTAAACCTACCATAATACTACTTTTTAAAAACTCAATAACTAGGGTTTTTAAAAATTTCGTATAGAGATTTAAGGCAGCAAAATAAAAAAAAATTGTGGGATTTCTTTTAAAATGGATATAAGGATATATTTATTTGAGGGCGTAGATTACGAATCTGTAATAATTTTTTAAAATTTGGCATGGCGGGTTAAAATAAGATTTTGTTTGATTTCTTCTAAAGTTGCTATGGGGGTTTTTAAGGGCGAAGCAAAGTAGCGATATGTAGCCTTTATGACAATAAGGCCTTACTTTTATTTTACTCTAAATGTTTTTACGCGACATATTCGCTTAGACATTCGATCAGCGGTTAGACATTTATTTCTCGGCGCCAAGTTGGTGGTTGTCGATTTGATTCCGGTTTTTGCATTCATAGTTCGCAGATACCGGGTGTCAATTTGAAAACTTCCACCCTTAATATCTTTCTTGGAGTTAAAAATATGACAAATCGGAAAGACCCGTCAATTTTATTTGTAAGGGGGACACTTAAAATGAATATTTTTAGCCTTCTTGTTTCAACCCCCTAGGAGGGTAGATGTCACCCTTAGAATATTAAATGGGAATGGGGTCAAGTGATACATCATTTTAAAGCTCCTGGCGAGTACTTTATAACCTAGAATATGAAGTCAATATCTTCACCTATTACAAAATGGCGGTACTCTTAAAATTACCTAAATACCTGGTTGGATGGCCATATTTCCAGAAACCAATAAAGTTAGGATGTACCTAATGTGGTGTTTTTCTTAAAGCTCTTTTAAAGGTCTTTTTAATGGTGATACTGGTAGTAATATACAGGAGTGAAGAAAAAGTACATATTTTTTTATTTAAAGACCCTGTATATTATTTTACCATTAAAAGACCTTTAAAAAGAGCTTTTAAGAAAACACCACATTAGGTATCTAGCTTTATTAGTTTCGAGTATAATCAAAATCAGGTATTTAGGTAGTACAAAGAATACCGCCATTTTGTAATAGAGTGAATATTGACTTCATATTCTAGGGTTATAAAGTACTCGTCAGGAGCTTTAAAATGATGTATCCTTGACCCCATTCCTATTTAATATTCTAGTGACATCTACCCCTCCTGGGGGTTGAAACAAAGAGGCTAAAAATATTCATTTTAAGTGTCCCCCTTACAAATAAAATTGACGGGTCTTTCCGATTTGTACTTAACTCAAGAAAGATATTAAGGGTGGGAAGTTTCAAATTGACACCCGGTATGAACAACATTGTGCAAAGTTCAGTTAAAAATATGACAAGCCGGAAAAAGACCCGTCGTTTTATTTGTAAGGGGACACTTAAAATGGTGTTTTTTAGCCTTCTTGTTTCAACCCCCAGGAGGGGTCACCCTTAGAATATTAAATGGGAATGAAGTCAGAAGTGATATCATTTTAAAGCTCCTGACGGAAGTACTTTATAACCTAGAATATGAAGTCAATATCTTCACCTATTACAAATGGCGGTACTTTAAAATTACCTAAATACCTGATTTGGATGGCCATATTTCGAAACTAATAAAGTTAGATGTAGTCTAATGTGGTGTTTTCTAAAGCTCTCTTTAAAGGTCTTTTTAATGGTGATACTGGTAGTAATATACAGGGTAGAAGAAAAAGTACATATTTTTTTATTTAAGAACCCTGTATATTATTTTACCATTAAAAAGACCTTTAAAAGAGCTTTAAGAAAACACCACATTAGGTACATCTAACTTTATAAGTTTCGGAAATATGGCCATCCAAATCAGGTATTTAGGTAATTTTTAAAGTACCGCCATTTTGTAATAGGTGAAGATATTGACTTCATATTCTAGGGTTATAAAGTACTCGTCAGGAGCTTTAAAATGATGTATCACTTGACCCCCATTCCCATTTAATATTCTAAGGGTGACATCTACCCCTCCTAGGGGGTTGAAACAAGAAGGCTAAAAATATTCATTTTAAGTGTCCCCCTTACAAATAAAATTGACGGGTCTTTCCGATTTGTCATATTTTTAACTCCAAGAAAGATATTAAGGGTGGGAAGTTTTCAAATTGACACCCGGTATAAGACAACATTGTGCAAAGTTCATATATATTGTAGTAAACAAAATGGCAAGTTTTTATATGAAAGCCGATTTAAAAACAAATACTTAAATGTATTATTTCTAATATAATTATTTTTTACTTTTCATTGCATTTTTTGAAGTTGTTTTTTTTTAAGTTTTTATTACAAACCAAGGTGTAGTTGGATGTAGTAAAAATAAATTTGTTATTTACCTTTAAGATGGCCTACGTTAAAAAAATAACAGAAGCTTACTTTGCGCCGTTTTAACTAATAAAATAAGATATATTATTTTAGGTACCATAAATGTTAAGCATTTAAAAACTATACATTTTTAAATCCCTATGATTTTTTGGTGTGTTAAAATAACTTTTATACTTTTTAAATTATAGGCCCTACCCTCAAGGCTATTATGGGATTTTCATAAAGCATATATTATTCAGAAATGTCCAGTAGAACAAAAAAGATTATGTCCTTAATTCAATCTCAGGTATTTTGGGTGTTTTTTAAATTACTGATTTTAAATAATATTTATTATGTTTTATTGTAGGGAGAATCAAAAGACATGTCCAAAATATTTAAAAATAAACTTTGTAATGCACCTTATCACCAGT
>JACEGR010011023.1:0-16498 GCA_014170235.1 Listronotus bonariensis | reverse complement strand
ATCTCAAATATTGGATTGTTGTGTTTTATCGAATAAAAATGAACAAAAACCTATACATTAAATTGTAATGCATTCTTTCCTGTAATGGAGTAGTCATAGCCTAAATAGTAATTTATGTAACAATCCATAAAGTGATACTTTTTTACGAATGGAAAGTTTGACAGCACGAGCCTTTAGACACTTTATGCATGTGTTACATACTATATTTTTCCACGACCGTTTAAAAATTTCCCGAAAAACCATTTTATACACGTTTTATTTTTTAAACTAATTAATTTTAATTTTTGCAGCACAGCCATTATATTCGCAACAAAAAAATCATAGCCTTCTTATTTTTTAAGAGACAATTATATCCTTTTTATTAATGCTTTAAATATTTAATTTTGGAAAATTGTATGTAGGGTAGGGCGGGGCTGGTTGAGCAATTTTTCACTTGATCGGTTATAGCCCCTTAAAAATAAGACTTAATGGCTTATAATGCATACTGATGGATTAGCAATTTATCCCTTATTAATAGTGTCCATAGTAATTTTTTCTAAAAAGTCAAATTTAGGAGCTACATCTATTTTAATGTAAATGGTCAAGTATGCCCAACGTACCCCATAGGTGAGGTAAGTTGAGCAAAGGTATGGGGCTAGTGGAGCACTTAGAAAGTATAGTCAAATCATGGCTTGAATGTTAGATACGTTTACAATAAAAATACATTTTGTCAATTAACTATTGGATTTAATATCTTTCAATTCATCTTCATTTTTTAAACTTTTAAGCAGTTTTATTTTGCTTCTCTTGTAATGCCTTCTGTATCTATTAAAATTTCAGCTTTTTCTGTCTTCTGTTTGATTTGGCACCTTTTTTTTGGACCAGCCTTTGGGTATGGTCGAACTATTTCCAGAGAAAATGTATAGGTTAGATAGGTCAGCTAGTTTTCTTTGTTGCTTGTACAAAGTTCGGTGTGGTAGGTTAGTTGGGCAACTGTAGCTCAACTAACCACAACCTGAAATTTTAAAGGAAAAGTAAATTTATTAGAAAACCGGTTATAATTATATCAATGATCAATTCACAACAAGATGATTCACCGGTCAAATTTCTATAACATCCAAAGTTTCGCGGTAAATCCCTTGCTGCCATATTTTAAACCTTAAAGTCTGTAAGGACGACGAAATATTCTAAACTATTTTCTTATTATATCATAGGTACGGCACTGTATCTCACGACTTCCAGAATAATTTATATTTTAAAAATTGCCTAATTTAAAATTATTCTAAAATGTGCTTTTGCCCAAGTATTTTTTCCTTTTAATTATTCAGTAAAGTCTGTTAAATGCTAAAAATCTGATAGTTTTGGCAACACTGCTTAATTTAGCTGCCTCTAGGCGGTGCTGCCCTCATAAAAATATAATGTAATAACAAAATAAAATAGAGTTCTCAGAATAACGTTACAGAAACCTACTTAATTACGATTTTATTAAACGATATGTATGTACAGTGGCGGAGTAAAGAAAATTGGTTTTGTTAAATACTTAATTTAAAATAATAAGTTTTAAACAAATTACAGACTTAAATGGGTTATTAGCAATAAAATATTGGAAACGTCAAAAATATTGATTTCGGAATTACGATCAGGGATGCGCGATGTTCATCGGTGGTATCATAACATCGATGTTAGGCTGGTCGATATTTTGTCGTCGGTGTTTGGGTATTGGGTATGATTCCGAGCGGCGCGGCAGTTTACTAACCGCCGATGCAAGCGTCAGAACTTTTGCCTGAGGAAGTTACGACTAGGGTTGCTAGTAATTTGAATGGCTCTGGGGTTTGCGTCAGCGGTTTGCTACATGTCACGATGCTCGAAACCGTACTTTTATTTACTATAGTTTAATGCGTAGTATTGTGCCGTTGTCGGTGAGGGGTTAGAAAAATTGTATTGAGAATCGGATTACGTGAGGAGGGTAAACATTGAAATATTTAATTTTCAAATTTAGGATTTTAAAATTTATAGTTTTATTTCTTTTTTATTATTGGATCAAGGATCAACTTAAGGATATACTTTTTTAAATAAAAGCATGGATATAACCTGGATGCATGTGCTGCTGTAAAATAAATCGTTGATAAAAGTGAATTAAAAATGTAATATTTTTTAAATACTTTTTCTCTCATGTGAAAAATTTTTAAGAAGAAAAACTAAATTGAGGATGTAAGAGAGTTTATAACAAATGTTTTTTCTTATTTTAAACCAGATATCCAGTAAATTATTGGGTATGTTGGATAATCTAAAAGCATTTTAAACTTAAATTAGGTAGTAAATAGTAAAGTCTTTAACAGTTCCAGTTTTATTATTTTTTAAAAACCCAATAAACATGCAATGCGTATTTAAAGTCAGGACCCTCGTAGATAGAGGGGGGGGGTTGAATACCCCCTTAGCATTGTAAGAAGAGAGATTTGTATGGAAAAGTGCTTTTTAATGTTTTTAATGGTAATGTGAACCTCTCCCTTAGTTAACGAGAAGAAGGAAAGAGAACGTATAGTAAAATAGATGGGTTTCAAAAGTGAGCAATTTTTTAATTTTTAATTTTTTGGCACTCAGAACCCTCCCATAAAAAGCATTATATACGTCCGTGCCTCCCTCCTAACTTTTGAATTATTTGATATTTTTTTATGAAAATTACTTTAGTAAGACAACATAAACCAAATTTTAAACAAAAAAATGATAGATATAAATGTCAAACTGAGAGTTGGGCGCTATACAAAAAAATAAATGGAAAGAGGGTCTTAGCAGAGTTGGGTCGAATACTGAAATTCGGTATTCGATTACTATTGTAAAAAAGTATTCAAATAGTGAATATTCAAGAAGTAAGAAAAAAGATAAATACCGAGTATTTATAAATACTGACAGAGTTGGGTCGTATTCGAATACTCAGTATTCTGAATTGAATTCAGAATACATTTTGCCGGTATTTGAATAGTATTCGAATACATCTGAGTGTTTGGTATTCGGTATTCGGCAAAATACTTTTTTGGTTAGTATTCGGGATTCTGTATTTGAATAGTTTTAAAGTATTCGACGAATACTTTTTTGAGTATTCGAATACCGGAATGTGTAAGCAGTATTCGAATACCAAAATTGACAGGAGTAGACTACTAAGAGGAAACAAAAAGTAGGGAAAAATGAGGTGACGACGTTTTTTTTGCTCCTCAAATTTTTTAATTATTGGTTGTTTTTTTTTCTTTTCTGGTATTCGAATCTTCGAAAATATAGTATTTATGCATCAATTTTATATTTTAAAAGTTTAACTTTTCAAATTAATTCGATCAAAAAATAAAGGGGGGAACATTAAAGAAATGCACTGTATACATATTAACGAAACCGTCATCTTAAATCACTTCATTAATTTAAAAAAACGCATCAAAATCCGTTGAATAGTGGTAAGAAACCTCATAAAAAAATTGATACTTTCTGTATAATATTTTTTTAAAACTAATAACTTATTTGTAAATCTTAAAATTTAAGCAATTTTGTAAATTTCTAGATGGTATAATACCGTAGTTAAAATGCATTTTAGTTTTAAGGGTTTTTTAAATATAACATCTTGTTGACCCACCCTGTATGGCAATTCTATATTTTATTATAAACCATAGCTAGCTGTACACAATTCCTATAAACACTTTTTTTAATTGCAATAGTAACGTCAATATCGATTTTAAATGTAAACTATTTTTTAAAACACTCTGTATATGTTTCTTTTAGATATTATTATACATATAAACCTTTTTCTTGAATCACTCTATCTATAGAAAAAAGCCGCATCAAGATCTGTTGAGAATAGTAAGGTCAATATCAAATTTTAAATATAAACTATTTTTTAAACACTCTGTATATGTTTTTTGGATAGTATTATACATATAAGCCTTTCTTTTAAATCACTCTATCCAATTAAAAAAACACATCAAAATCCGTTGAGTAATATCGGATTTTAAATGTAAACTAATTTTTTAAACACTCTGTATATGTTTTTTTAGATATTATTATATATATAAACCTTTCTCTTGAATCACTCTATCTATAGAAAAAAAACGCATCAAGATCTGTTGAGAATAGTAAGGTCAATATCGAATTTTAAATATAAACTATTTTTATAAACACACTGTATACATTTTTTAGGGTATTATTATACAAATAAACCTTTTTCTTAAATCAATTTATCTATTAAAAAAAAATCCGTATTAACATCCGTTGAGTAATATCGAATTTTAAATGTAAACTATTTTTTAAAACACTCTGTAGGTATATATATTTTTTGGATATTATTATGCATATAAAATTTCCTCTGAATTAATCTATCTATTAAAAAAACCGCATCAAAATTCGTTGAGAATAGTAACGTCAATATCAAATTTTAAATAAAAACTATTTTTTAAACACTCTGTATATGTTTTTTTGTATCATTATACATATAGAACTTTCTCTTGAATCACTCTATCCATTTAAAAAACCGCATCAAAATTCGTTAAACACTTTTAAATATTTTAGCATACATACATAGGTACATACAGACAGAAAAAGGGACTTTATTTTAAACTATATAGTGATAGGTAGTAAAGACAAGTTATTTTTTTATGCGCTCGGCCGGATAGCGCGCCAACCAACTTAACTGCGAATTATTATAAATTGTAAAATAAAATTGTTTTGGACACTTTCTCTTTCAAGGTTAAACGCCAACGAACATTACGAAATTACTCGAGCAGGCACGATTGCTGGCTGAATTATACGCTGTTGCCATAACGTGCCTTCGTTGTAAAAACGTGGTTTTTGGATTTCAAGTTCATCTCACCGTGACGTTCGCTCTTAACCATTTGTTATGTTCGTTCAACCAGAATTTCGCGCTAATTTAACTATAATTAAATTCAACTACTTTTAACCCATTGGGAAAAATATGCAGTTTATTCTGGTTAGTGTTGACACTTAAAGCATTGCGGCTGTTGATTGGGCTAGACCGAAACGGCAGCGTCAGATTGCCTGCTTAGTAACAGCTACTGCTCAATAAATCGACAACGCAAGTCGCCCACAAGGTTTAGTTATACCGCGACTATTAAAGTTCCTAGACACGACTGAAATCGGATATGAATTTGTCTAAGCTTTAATACTTTTTTAAGCAAAATATAATTTTTTTTATTACAAGGAAGACATAATATCTGTATTTTTAACTATACAGTATTATATACTTAGGAATACGTTTAATTCATTAGCTTGTCTATCATGATTAACAAGCTTTCCTCGTCCACTCAAAACAAGATAACAGTCGCAGGCTTTCAGAACAATCAGCTTATTTTGCCCTAGAAATCATTTTTATTTTTTACCTATTTATAATTTATGGTATTACTATTGGTATTATTTTTCTTACTTATGTATATGATTAAAGTATACATAAACAGGGTGTCCAATAACTCAACCGATAAACCTTAAGGGGTGATTCTTCGATGAAAAATAAGAAAAAACAAATGAACATATATCCTAAATGTCTTGGTTTTTGAGCTACGGGATATTCAAATTTGTAAAAAATTATCGTTTTTCTAATATAACTTTTACATCAATTTAGATATTTAAAAAATTGGAAGACGTCGCCTATGCATTACTATAGTTGACATTTTTGATATACAAGAAAAAATAAAATTTAACCAGTGTCGTCCATAAGGGGTTTAGGGTAAATATTTTTTAAGAAAAAATAGTCCTCTACTGAATTTTTTTGAATCCTCGTTTTGTTTGGAACAAATTTGGTTTCTTTATTATTTTTTTGTATGACGTACGGTTTTCGTATAAATAAATTAAAACCGATTATCGGCATGGTCAAATAACTACCTATCTAATTAAAGAATAAAACGCAAGGAATGTTTTTTACTGGAAAATTTGATATTGCCAATTCGAAAAATGACCATGACAAAAAATGGTTTTAATTTTTTTATTGCAAAAACCTTATATCAAACAAAAAAAGTCAAAAGACCAAATTTTTTCTAAGCAGAACGAGGATTTAAAACAAGATTAATATTTTTTAAAAATGCAGTGACGTACCATTTTTTTTTCTTAAAAAATATCTACCCTAAACCCCTTATGGACGACACTGGTCAATTTTTTTTATTGTATTTCAAAAATGTTTTTTTCTTTAAATTTGAAAAAAGTTGCTAGTGCCCCCTTGGCACTAGGCCACGTTACCAAAATTATTGTTATGGCAAAGAGTATTTTAAGTGACACCCTTTTACCCAAATTTTACCCGATTTTAATATCTTGTCTTATTTAAAAGATAAAGTGGGGAAAACTCTTTAACATCCTCCATGTATCAATAATATTATGCTTCAATCATATTGCCTCAATCATATTGCTTTACTAATATTGACTGTCTGAGGGTCAAAAAGGTAAACTTTTTGAGTGTAAACGCAATTATTTCCAAATAGATAAGAATGTCTTCTAGTATTCTAAAGTTTGTAATTTGTTTGATGTTTGTAAGGGCTCTAATCTTCGGAAGCACTAATTCAGGAGTGCAATAGGAGAAGAGGCTATATTTTCATAATGATTGAACAAAAAGATAAGAAAAAAAAAGCATATGTATATGAAGTCAGCGAAAAAATATAATTAACGTACAGTGAAGTGGACACGGCTAGTATGTAGTATATTGAGAAGTAAACTAAGTAAACTTAACATAACTTTTACCCAACTTAAGTTCTAGCTATACCCGTGGAGGATTTCTGATATGCTTATTTCTTGGAAATCAGCCGCGTTCGATGGTTACTGTTTTGCGGCAATGGCAGGGATTTTACACTTTTCGAGGTTTGGATGCAAGGTTTTTTTCTGTAGGTGTGATACATGTGCCCTTTTCGGCATTTCTTACTCGTTCACCTGGTATTTTTTTTAGATTTCACATTTAGGTGTTTGTTCCAAGCGCGTCTATGAAATGGGATAGTTTATCTCCTTCGGGGTGGTGTTTATGCCGGCTGAAGAGACTCTGGTTGTTTTAGACCTTGTATGTTTTACATCAAATTTTTCTTTAAGGGTTGTTAGGTTGGCTCTTGGGAAGGTGGTTTTCATCCCTGACTGGTGCTGACATCTAAAGAAGGTTTAGTAAGGTCGCGTTTTATGTTTTAATCGGAAAAATCCGATTTTTTGAATAATAACTTAATAGCACGTCCGTTAATTCTACTATTGTAAAAACTTGTTTACGAAGATCAAAGAGTCACGGAAAAATGGATGCGACTATTTTTTGCTTTTATGGCCTGTACAGAGTAGTCTAAAATTTGCAAAATCGTACTAATGGTCCTAAGTCAGTTTTTTCAAATGGATTGAGGGTGGTTCACTATAATAGCTCAAAAGAGCATTTTTTTACCAACAATTTGATAACACACAGTCAATATTTTATTTTCATTAATTCTGTTTTATTTAAATGAGTAATAATATACCGGGTATCCCATTTAAAATAAGAAAGAAAGAGTCTTTTCTGGCTAAACCGGAACAACTTAAATGTATACTATTTTTTTAACACTTTGTATATGTTTTTTTTATATTATTGTACATATAAACCGTACGTTTAAATCACTCATCTATTTATTTAAAAACGCATTAAAATTCGTTGAGAATAGTAACTTCAATATCAAATTTTAAATATAAACCATTTTAAACACTCTGTTTATGTTTTTTGGATATTATTATACATATTGTGTATGGGGTGATATGCAGTTTTTTTATTTAATTATTTTGATATTGAAAATGCACATTCAAAAGGTGTCGGTTTTTTTTTAAAGAAACAATAACTGTTTCTAGAGCCATTTTTTGTTGTTAAGACGGTTTAAAATATTTTAAAACTTTACTTTCAGCAATTTTAGGCGTTCAACCAATTATCACCGCGGTAATAATTAGTGACAACTTTGACGTATAATACATATTGTTTAAACGTCAACATAACCGATTAGTAAATACCGTTTTAGAATTGGTTCTTCGCCTAAAATTGATGATTTTCTTGTTAAACGGTGACGTCATGTACGTCGCGTATTTAACCGTGTTTGAATACATCCCGGACAATGGTTTAAAAACAATATAGCTATCTTTGTCGGGCGGGCGTATGTATCGTACTCATTAAAATCTTTGTTTCGGTAATTTTTCGTAAACTCTTAACGTGGCCGTGTCAAGTGAAAAATGTTTATTTTCGGTGTAAAAGTACATATTAACCCTAAAAATCAAAAATCATAATCATAACCTAATAACTTAGCGCAACGGTTTGAAAACATAAATTTTCTTGATTCTCATATTTATATCGTATTTTCGAATACGGTTTGAACCACTAAGCTAGAAATTTTGACTTGGGTCATTAAAAATTAACGTTCACGGTCAACAACGTGCCAAGTCACCAAAAAACTTTGTATATAAACATAAAGTTACCCAATAGCAAGGGGAAGAAGAAATTAGGAAAATTAGATAGGTAGTGGGTAGTAGAGGTGAAGTCAAGAAGAAAGGTAAAGGTTAAGTTTAGCCCGTACGGGCTACCCCTAGGGGGCCGTATGTATTTAAAAGCTACATTACAATATAAACCTTTCTCTGGAATCACTCTATCTATTTAAAAAAAAACTGCATCAAAATCCGTTAGGAAAAGTAAAACTAATATTAAATTTTAAATATAAACTATATTTTAAACACTCTGTTTATGTTTTTTTTTAATATTATTTACATATAAACATTCCTCTTAAATCACTCTATTAAAAAAAAACGCATTAAAATTCGTTGGGTAATATCAATTTTTAAATTTAAACTATTTCTTTAATCACTCTGTATATGTTTTTTATATTATTATGCATACAAACCCGCCTTTTAAAACACTGTATCTAAAAAAACGCTACAAAATCCCTTAAGAATAGTAACGTCAATGTTAAATTTTAAATATAAACAACTTGTAACATTTCCTTATTTGGCATTACTTGATAGTTTTATTCTACACTGGACTACCGAGGCTCATACAGGTAATTACAAACTTATCCTCTTTACAATATAATACCCGCGGCTTCGTACGCATTAAATTTTATCTAACCAGATTTAGATTTAACCAAAACTAATTATGCATATAAAAACCTTTCTCTTAAATCACTCTTTTTATTAATTAAAAAACTGCATTAAAATCCGTTGATTAGTTTAAAAGATCTAAGCATACATACATACAGACGGGGGAAGCGACTTTGCTTTATACATGTAGTCAGTTAAACCTTCTCTTGAATCCCTATATCTATATATTAAAAACCGCATCAAAATCCGTTAGTAATATCAAAGACAATTGAAGTTTCACTAAACTATAATTGTCTTTGGTAATATCAATTTTTAAATGTAAATTATTTTTTTAACACGCATATTTTTTTTATATTATTATACATTTAAACCTTCGTTTTAAAACCCTCTATCTATTAAAATGAAGCCACATCAAAATCCGTTGAGTAATATCGAATTTTAAATTCAAACAATTTTTTAAACCCTCTGTATATGTTTTTTTGTATTATTGTACATATGACCCTTTCTTTTAAATTACTCTATCTATTAAAAAGAACCACACATCAAAATCCTTTGAGTAATATTGAATTTTAATTGTAAACTATTTTTTAAACACCCTGTATATGTTGTTTTTTGGATATTATCATACATATAAACCTTCCCTTTGAATCACTCTATCTATTTAAAAAACGCATTAAAATCCGTTGAAAATAGTAACGTCAATATCAAATTTAAAATATAAATCACTTTTTTAAACACTCTGTATATGTTTTTTGGATATTATAATACATATAAACCTTTCTCTTGAATCACTCTATCTATTTAAAAAGACTGCATCAAAATTCGGTACGAATAGTAAAACCAATATCAAATTTTAAATATAAACAATTTTTTTAAACACTCTGTATATGTTTTCTTGGATAATATTATATACATAAACCTTCCTCTTAAATCACTCTATCTATTTAAAAAAAAATCGCATCAAAATCCGTTAAGTAGTTTTAAAGATCTAAGCATACATACAGACAGACCGAAAAAGGGACTTTCATTTTATACTATGTAAGGATAATAATATTATGGCATACATTAAATAATTTTTAGTTTTCCAACAAAAACATATACAAATATTGTTCAGTAGTTATAGTTTTATCATTTATAAGTTATATTCGGCAATATTTACATTAGATTTATTTGGGTAGGTACATACTGTGTACGTAGTATAAAATTAACATTAAATTAATAAATAATTTGAGACGACGCTCATAAATGTATTATGGCATCATCTTGCGGCCGTTTTGGATACTAGGTAAAACAATGGTGACATCTGTTTTCGAGGTTTCGCCCAAGCCCCAAAGGAGCAATTTCAGCGCCATACAGCGTTGTCCGCGTGTAACTACAAGATTTGACCCCAGCGCCAACTGGTGCCCATTACGAAAAAATCGGCTTTTAAGTGGTTATACGGGGGCTATTGGAGGTGTAATATCTTGTTGTGAATAGATCGTTGATTATATCCAAAATCTTTATACATATTAAAACTGCAATAAATTTACTTAAAATAACACTTACCTAATTGAGAACGGAATAAATTTAACTATTACAGTTAAAATTTTCCGGCTTGCAATTATTTTACTTTTTAATCACAAAATAAACAATACACACGGATACTTTTCTCGATCGCCGCGTCACCACTAGTGGTCGCACAATGAGTTACCCTCGCGCAACCCCTTCTTTATGCTATTTGATGCTTTCGCGTGCGGTCGATAGTTTTTGAGATATTTTGATTGCCCAACTTACCTCTATGCTCAACTAGCCCCGCCCTCCCCTACTTACTTTTTGTAGAAATAATACTTAAACAGTATAAACTCCTTTTAAATTTCTTAGTCATTTAAATTCATTATTACTAATAATTTTCAATAATTTCTATTAAATTTATTTGAAAACTGTCAAATTTTAAAACTAGTGACACATAAACTAAAAAAATAATGACGAAATCAAAGGTAATTTGACCGTTTGGTTCAGGTGATGTCGCGTTTACTGTTTATACATTGCATAAATTGATATTTAGCTTTATTGTAGTGGGCATGGATACAAAACACTAATTTAAAGTGTGAAAAAGCTTCGAAGTGTTAAAAATGTTACTTTATTTAACACTTTTTGTAGTTCTAGAATGGAGTACTTTATCATCATGTTAACGATTAAAAAACTGCATGTTTTTAACGGCCGTGAAAAAAGTGATTTATTTTAATTCAGCGCTGAAAAATAAAACTATAAATAAAATAAAACTATTGGGACATTTTCAAGGCTCAGTTCAGGCACCAACATTTTTCCTTCTTCACATCAACGACCTTCTCTCGTCCACAACTAATTGCATTCATACTTTCGCCGACGATAGTACCCTTTAGATAGTACTCTAGTTTTCAGGTTCCTAAACCCATGTCTAAACCTGATTTGAAAAACAAACGCAGAGCGATGCAGATATCTCTTTCGCAGGATCTTAATTTAATATTGGATTGGGGCGCCAAAAATATCGTCCATTTTAATGCATCCAAAACACAATCATGTTCCTTGTCGCGAAAAGTGTCATCAAATACGCATCCTCTACTTATGAGCGGCCAAGTTTTACAGAGCAAAGACACCTTCAATCTTGTGGGCGTCACATTTGAAAGTAACCTTAACTTGCATAAACACATTGTTTCTATAGCCATGGCAGCCTCAAAAAAGCTTGGATTTCTTTTCCGAGCCAAAAAGTATTTCTCCCCTTCTAATTTATATACTTTATATCTCAAATCCGACCTCCCTTGGAATATTGTTCTCATATCTGGGGCATGGCGTCCCCCACAACCCTAAGCATTCTTGATTCTATTCAAAGAAGAGCTATTCGTCTCATTAATGATCGTTCACTTACAGAAAGGCTTCCCTCTCTTGACCATCGTCGGGCTGTAGAGGATTGATCACTTTTTTATAAGTACTTCCATGGCTTCTGCTCTGAAGAATTTTCCAGTATAGTTCCTCCACTCACGGTTCCCAACAGAGAAACTCGTGGTTCCGCGCGTATGCATCCCTATAGGGTTCAACTGGACAGGCCCCGAACTTCTTACTTTGTTCGTTCTTTTATTCCTAGAGTTTCTAGATTGTGTCCTTCCCCCAAATCTTCAAATATTTAAGTCCCGTGTCAACAAACTCCCTCTTACCTCGCTTAAGACACCCACGGTACGTTAGTATTTTAGGCTTTTAGCCTTCCTGGTTTGTCCAAAGATTTAAAAAAATATCTCACTATTGTATTAAAAAGTGTATGTAAATGAAGATTGTGAACATGTTATTTGTATTTTTTCAAGCTAATATACAAATACAATCACGTTTTTTACCAAAAATAATAGGACACATCTAACTGTTTTACACAACAGTATTTATACTTCCTCGATAAACATAATTTTAGATTTCTACGTTGTTTACTATGACACATTTTTGTAGTTTCCTTTTTCTTTAGAAATGGGTGCTTAGTCACGGAAATTTACGTTGTACTATACGAAAATAAATAAAGGCGGCTTGTGTGATGTTGCCAGAAGATGACAAGTCGAGATGTGTGGTTACTGATAATGATAACAATAGAGATATCTTTAGTTTGCTATTTCACTGTTACACTTGTCCTATTTTTATGATTTATTTAGAATTATTTTCTACAGCTGATTTTACAGTTTCAAGATTTTGTTGCATGACATAGGGTGCGACATACAAAAGTTTTTTTTAATTCCGCAATTTGAAAATCAGGGATTGATACACAAGAGTCTGAAAATTTATTACTACTATTAATTTTCAACAATTTCTATTTAAGTTATTTGCAAACTGTCAAATTTTAAAACTAGTGACACATGAACTAAAAGAAATAATGACGAAATCAAAGGTAACTTGACCGTTTAGTTCAGTCGATGTCGCTTGTACTGTTACATTGCATATACATATTGATATTTAGGTTTATTGTAGTTGGCATTGAAACAAAACACTAATTCAAAGTGTGAAAAAAGCTTTGAACTGTACTAAAATGGGGTACTTTAACTTCATGTTAACGATTAAAAAAACACCCTTTTTCTACGGTCGTGGAAAAACATTTTTTTCTTTTTATTTTATTTAATAGATTTAAATAAAAAACAGTTATCCATTTACATCCAGAAGCTTTACCGACAGATTTTGGGATATGATTTTCTATGAAAAGGTAGGAAACAAACATTATATATAAAAATACAGGGTGTCTCCGAAAGATCTGTACAAAATGCTACCACAACTTTCCTGACTCTGAAGAAAGGAAAATGTTAATTAAGCCAATCAGATGTTTTTCTAACAAGTGCGCAAAGTATTACTTTCTCGTACTTATTTAGACGAAAAACGCAAAGCGGAGGACGGATAAGCCGTAAGTGCAAGAATGCCAATTTGCGCAAGCGTTAGAAACAATATTTTTTTAATGTCATAAAAGAGTAAAAATATACAGGGTGTTTCCTAACTATAATAGAAAACCTAAGGGAATGATTTCTAATGTTTTTTTTATGAAAAAAAAGTTTCTATATATGTACATATGTCCGAACTAGTTTCGTTTCTGAGATGCAGGGCGTTGCAGTTAAAAAAAAAAATCGGTATTTTTTTTTAAATATTTTAAAATCCTTTTAACCAATTTTAAATATAATAAGGTACACTTAATTAATGTAATTAGGCGCTTTTAAACCTCTACCTAGATTAAGATTCTGATAAAGGTTTTTTATTTTTGTGTGGTTGTCGAAAAAAATTAAGGAAAAATGTTTGTTTACTGTTTTCACGGGCCTAAAAGAGACATATTTTTTGTGAATATTCAATACCGGCACCCCTTCTTTAATTTTTTCAATGATAGTAAAGAAGAAAATTGTCTTCTTTGTCTTGGAATGTTTTTTATAATAACCATCTCATCGCCATGACATGCGCCACAATTACCAAAAAGCAACGTTACCTGAAAAAGAAACAAAAAAGGTAAAAAATGTTGTTTAATTAGTTAATTCCACGCCTTACACCTAATTATATGAAAGAGGGGGAACCTAGCTTACAATTTTTTGCCGTGATAATGTCTTATAATTCGATGGAGCTGGCTGCAAGCACAACAACATGACTCATGCGGCGTTCCATTTAAAGCTGCAAGTGCAAGCGAAAGCGCGGACGAGGCACAATCGGCCTCCGCGTTCAGCAGCGTTTGACATCTGTTTCTCTCCTACTTGGAGCGGTCCGCGTAAATAGCTGCTATATAATAATATATTTACATGTTTTCGTCAAGTAGGAAGTGCAGTGAAAAGTAAAGGTGGTGTAAATTGTTAAATTTTCTTTTGAAAAATGCAACCATTCCATCAGTATTTTCCTATGACGTTGTCACGTTCAACTATCGTCAGTAAACCGACTTTGCAGACAATTTTTTTTTTTAATTATTTGTTCTTACCTTTAAAATGTAAATAATACTGATCAGGAGCCTAACTAATAAACTTGTAACATATTCTCTCGTAAACGTGCAGGCTTTCTTTAACTTAAATTCAGAGACTTGTCTCTTTAGGAAAGCTACCAGTTTAGGAAACTTGATGTCTACATTTTCTTTAATATTTACGCATGAACGTTACATACTGTATTTGCTTTAGAGTAAGATGCCTTTGAGTTTCTGTAATTTTCGAAAAATATACAAAAACAGCATCTGCGGTAATTATTTTAAAATGGTTTTCTTCTATCCACTGCTTAGACTTTTCATATTCTTTTTCATATCGTTCGCGAGACTTATTCGGCAGAAGATTTATTGATACTAGCCTTGCGGTTTCCAAAATATTTTGAGGGATATTGTCTTTGTCTTCAGAGTCCATTTTGCTTTGGACTTATAATATTTCTTTGACCAAAAAAGCTGTTTTCTCTTGTCACATTTATTATAAAAACAATGCTTAGCGCCTTGAAACGATAGCTCTTATGATATTTGACCATTTTAAATGTTATGTTTTAACTTGTGTTCAATTATTACCAGATACAGGGACCCGCTAATTAAATCAGAATACTATTTTTTCGATACTGCAGCAAATAATTATGCATTTTTTGAAAATTTTGAAAAAAGTAGAGAAAAATAAATACATTCCTCCTGAAGAAAAGTACCTTTTCCTCTCTCGGTATGTAATGTACTAAATATTTATGTATTGCCCTGCAAACCTTATTTTTACATACAATTTAATAGTCCAAGAGCCCGTGAGCGGCAGACCTTCGTCATTTTGTAATAAAGCTGAAAGTTTGTCAGCACATGCTCCCAACATAGGTAGAAGCGATGGTAGACTATAAAGTTTGACTCATAGTGGCTTTGGCAGGTACCAGGTATCGAAGGTTAATAAATTAAAACTTAGGTTTTGTCATTTTGTAGAAGCTAAATTTTACATTATGTTACTTGAGTACCTATCAAGGTTAGTTTATATTTATCATATCCTCAACTTTTAGGCGGTTTGAGGTCGGGGACGCCAGTAAGGGCACTCCACGGAGAAAAGTTGCACTGGGTAAAATCAAAGCTGATGATCAATCCAGTGGCGTCTAGAATTTGCGCATTTCATTTTGCATTGTTTTGGAAGTGATATTTGTTGAAAGATGTAACTCCGAATGTTTCTTATTTAAAGTAAAATAATTTACAACCTAATAATAATTAAAAACTGTTGTGTAAACGGTTGTTCTACTAATACAATAATACAGTTTATCTCCGGCACTGAACAACATGGCCGAAAAATGGGAGATGTGACGTCATAACACGTCAAAGCAATATGGCCGAATGTCGTGACCTTATATAGACCGACTTTGGGTACCTATTAGAAGATATTTCCTTAGTCGCCAGACAGTATTGACACTTCGAATCCATTGACAGACAAATATTTTGGGGTGGTCCAATAGTCCGATAAAGACCAATATTTCTGTTATTTGACAAGATATAACATAAAGTGTTATATGAGATTTGTAGGGTTTTCTAATGAGAATGTCCTAAAATATTTTGATGTATACAGAGTGTCCAAAAAAAGTTATTGCTTTAAAGTTAATTTAAAAAAATGTTTTTGGAACACTCTGTATACATCAAAATATTTTAAGTACATGCCTATTTAAAAATCTACATCTCCTATATAAGACTTTTTGTCATATCTTGTTAAATAACAAAAATATTGTACATGGTCGGACCATTGAGTCACTCCAAAATGTTTGTCTGCCAAGGGGTTGGAACTGTCAAAACTGTCTGCCGATTGGGAAAATATCTTCTAATAGTTACCCAAGTAACATATATAAAATTCAGCTTGTACAAAATAACGAAATTTTTGTTTCAATTAATTAACCTTTGGTACCTCGTACCTGCCAAAGCCACTATGAGTCAAACTTCACAATCTACCATTACTTCTACCTATATTGGGAGCATGCATTGACAAAGTTTCAGCTTTTACAAAATGACGAAGGTCTGCCGCTCACGGGCTCTTACTCTATA
>JACEGR010011022.1:0-16499 GCA_014170235.1 Listronotus bonariensis | reverse complement strand
TTTTTATTGAATTAAATTCTAATCTAACCTAATTATATTTATTTATTTTAATGGCGACTCAAGCGTTACTTAAACAAAAATATACCACTTAAAAGCAATAAAAATAGGGCTGTTTTAGCTCCTAATTTTTTTTGGATACTGTTAAGTTGTTAAGAAAAAAAACATAAAATACACTTACTTGCATATTTCTAGACTGCACATGAAATATAAAAATTTTTTTCTTTAAAAAATATTTTTAATTTTAAAGATGGTTGGGAAGCTCCGCCCGAGTGGGTAACGGTATATGGAATTTTATTCCATATACCGTATAGGGTCCATAAACTACTTTTTACGGATCCACAATCATTAAACATGCCATTTTGCCAATTGGTCAGCTCTCCGAGAGAGCCCAAAAATCAAGGCATAAGGAAATTAAAAAGTTCTGGTTAGAAACCTCTACCAGAAAATATTTTAGAAAAGCTAGAATGGGGTCTTTCACATGTTATTAGTTTCCTGCGATCCAGCAATAAACAGTTTAAGAAAAAAGTTGCTAAACCCTTGAGAGTACTGTCAAGCGAAGTTCTGTCCCTTTTAGCAACTCCTGTTATACCGGATAAAAGCCACCAAGACAAAAGTAACAGCAGCTAACATAATTTCTCCGGTAGTTCTCTTTGGATTCTACGTAAAGATTGACTAGATGATAATCATGAAAACTAATATGTAGACTTTTCTTTTAAAGAAAAACCCCTCAACTTTCTATTTTTGTATTTTTGCTTTTAATATTTGACTTAATTATAAACAATGGTGTGAAGTTTATTCCTTATTTTTTGTTGTAGAATCGTCCCGTAAAGTTTGTCGGTTGAGTAACTGGACTGTATGTAGGAATTTTTATTGAAATTGATGAAAACTGTGATATCTATTGCTGCCTAAACGCTGAGGTTTATCGACTTTAATAAAAGTACCTTATTTTTTAAGTTTTTGATTGTCTATAAAATGGCGCCCGCAGCTTTGCGATATCTGTCAAAATAAAAAGTTATGATGTAAATAAATTTTAAGTTTTGTGTGCCAAATATCAACTGGATTGGTTAAAAAATAAATGGAATATGGCGAAAAAACCAAAATAAAAATTGAACTTTGACGGCTTGTAACTCGAAAACGAATGACATTTTGAAAAAAATATAGAAAGCTCTACCCTTATTTTGTCAAGTAGAACCACCCCCTTAAGTTTCGTGATAGATTTTTGAATCACCCTGTATACTGTATTGTATAGGGTTACATATTTTGATTTACTCAGATTTTATTCTTTATTTACTTGTTTTTTATCAATCAAGCATAAAAATTAAAAAACATATTACGATCCTTAACTTCAAGGCCGCTTTTAATTATATTTTACCAAAAACATACACAAAATAGTACCGTTTTCTACTTTGCTTTATGTATTATACAATTATTATCAAGATTTGAACAGTAAGATTAACTTTTATGTTATTTTTCTAAGGAAAAACTGAAAACTACAGTTTTTTTATAAGTATTTGTGGTCAAAAAAGTTTTTATTTATATTATTTAAGATATGTTTAGATAAAAAAATAATATTTTCAAATAAATGTTCTGATAGCTTTATTAAAAGAATAAAGTTTTTTTTTACTGGGCAACACTTAATTTATAGTTCATATGAAGTCAATCGAAACAGCAAAAAACTACTGTACCGGCATCTTCTTTGTGAAGCATAGGCGTACAACGGAAGAATTCGAATAAATATTCTTAGAGTGGGTCCATGATTTTTTTACTTAGCTACATTTTAAAACGTAAATAAGTAACATAAAATATTTTTTTAACATGTTGTTTTCTACCTATTCAAGAAATCCACTATAAGAGGAACTACTACAGGGATCTCAAAAACCATACAATACAAGATACGAAGTTAGATAATGGAATTAAAATTGCGCCCTTATCTGTCGAATAATATGACGTTTAAAAACTTTTAAAATTCCAAGTACTTCCAGAGACATTTGGAAAAAATTAAAATTTTGGAAAATGGACTCTTTTTTTATTAGAACATAGTAATATAGACATAACCTGAAATATTCTTAAAAACCTAATATTTTCTTAGTAGGCCCAGATTTTATTTAAAAAGATCTATGAAAAAATGGGGTGTTTAAAAATTATAATTTTTTTGTCTTTGTTACGCCATCAAACAAGAAAATTTAGCCAATTAAAAAATACAAGTTAGTTTATGGAAATGTAAACAACTGCAATAGAAAAAATTATAGAGTGAAGTATTGTACTAGACAGAATATATTTTTTAACCTTGCATTTTAAAAACCAATAAAGTAACTAAAACTTACCCGTTAATTTTATTATCCATATTCCGTAGATTAATGTTTATAACAAAAATTTAAAATTCACAATCCGAACTTTCTGAACTTGAGTCCAAATTTGGTTTAATAATTATAGAATCAATGGCTGGCAAGACACAATACTCATTCTCCTTCTCGATGATATTCTGGACACATTTCATCCAGATATCGCTGTTGTTTATTTAATCAATAACTCTTCTTATAGTTTCCAATACAAAAGTACTGTCTGTTGGATGGTGATTATATTTTCTTACTTTGTCCTTCAGAGTAGCCCAAATCATCTCAATCGGATTGAAAATGCAGTAGTAGGGAGGAAGGCGTAAAATAGTATGACCATTTGCTTCACAGATTTTGTCGATAACATATTCCTTTTTAAAATTCTTATTTTTTATAGCTTCTAGTAACATTTTTTTTGTAGAATTTTGAGGAATTTCCAAGTTTTTAATTTCCATAAATTTAAGAATTTCATCCTTTCTTGTGTTGTTGTTGGGAACTTTGTGAACCATGCGTTAATGATAGGATGCATTGTCCATAACAATGACACTATTTGGAAATAAATTAGGCAACAATTGTTCTGTAAACCATTTTTCGAATAGACTAGCTGTCATGTCTTCGTGGTAGTCAGCCGATGATTGTTTTATATTTTTGGCCGACAATAATAAAGAGTTAGGCACAAAACCCTTATTACCACCAGCATGTAATATGATTACTCGCTTACCGCGAGAACAAGGTCCATTTAGTGTACACTTGTTACTGTCATCCACCCAACCACATTTAACAACATCGTGCGTATCGTACCAAGTTTCATCAAGATATACTATCTCCTGTTTGATTGGCGGTATTCCTTAATTTCGTGTAAAAATTCTTGCCTCCAGGATACAATACGAGGAGATTCCATAATAACCATTCTTTATTTAATTGTTTGTACTTGAAGCCACAATCTATTAAAATATTACGTAAAGTATCTAAAGATTTGTATTTATAATCGGTATAATCCGTTACTAACTTATGCTGAATCATCTTTAATGTTGGAACTTTGCTTTCACTGTAAAATTGATACACAACACTGCGTATAACATCCTTGTCGCTAGTGTCAACTTTTTGAGCTTTTGATTACTTCTTTTTCGTTTTGAGGAATGGTCGACAACATTTCCTGCGGTAATTACTTTGTAAATGGTAGAACGAGCTAGTTTAGTAAGTTCACCAATCCTTTTTAAAATTTCATTTTGTGAGGCCGCACGCATTTCACTTTTTAAGCAATTGAAGATATTTAAAATAAGTCTCTGGGCTTGAACATGTAAATCTTTGTTTGAAAATTCTGATTGCTCTGAACATAAATTACCCTCCACGCTGTCCATTTCATTATCAGATACATCAAAAGGTCGCCACAACGCCAACGCCATCTTAGTTAAATTTTTAGATACTTAAATATTAAACACACTTACATATGTTTTTAAAAAATAACAGTAACAACAACAACAATAACAAGAACATTAAAAACAGCAAGGTCATTAAAAAAACACAAGACACAACGAGTAAACTCCTAAAACACTAAATACACATTAATCAAAAGCCAGCAGACACCGCACTGGTTTAATCCATCGTATCGAACCTTGTTCCCGGCCCGTTCACAAAGCGAAACCGGCAAGACTTTTTGTCCTTGTTTCTACACGTTACCCGCGCCGACGGTGCCTTTCTCTTCTGGCACAGATCGATCGTTGAACGGGCCGGGTTTTAGTTTTTGAAGATTCTCATATACCAGGAGCGATAAATATATATTGTGCTCTTTATTTCAATGCCTTGATACAGTATATTAAACATACCCCAATTCTCAAAGTGTTTACACTGACTTCGTATAAACTTTAACATGTAGAAAGGGTAATTTATAGTTTAATTAATATATGTATAATATTTACAACCGAATGTATTTGCTTAATAATTTGATAATTAAACAGATTTGTTTGGAAATTAACTTTATATTTTCTTTAAACTATTTTGTCCAGCTAGAATAGACGAATTTGCCACAGTGATGTCGTCCCTAAGGGGTTTAAGGTAAATATTTTTTAAGAAAAAATGGTACGCCACTGCATTTTTTTGATATATAAATTTTTAATTTAATTCCCATTTAGTTTAGGAACAACTTTGATATCCTTATTTATTTTTTGTTCAATGTACGGGTTTTTGCGAAAATCAATTAAAAACCATTTTTTGGCTTAGTCAGTTTGTATTCCTAATATGAAATTCTCACATGAAAATGGTTATAAAAGTGATGATCACAAAACAGTATTTTTAAAGAATTTTTAACACCCTCTAGTTCAAAAACTAAGGCGTTTAGAACATAGGTTCAAATGATTTTTTTTTCTTATGTTTTGATGGAAAAACACACTGTATGTTTTTGTTTTTACGATCGGACTTGTATACGGGGCTCGTATTTGGTGAAGGTACCTCAACCGGGTACAAGGTATATTTCGGTATATATATATATGATCTGCCGCGTTATATTACTTTATGCGTATGCGCCGCGCCTGCATGTATATAAGGTTACTTAACTTTCAATGCATCATGGATAGGGCTTTTGTACGTCTCATGTATAACGGGACATAGTCTTAACGAAACGTGTGTACGCAAATTATATAGCTACAATGCTAAAATTCAATTGGGCTGAAGACAGCCATGTTAAAAAGAGTGACAGATCCGTGAAATTGATTTTTCTTTCTTTTAATGAAATCTGCTGATTTCCTTGTTTACTTTTTGTTTGTCATTGTCAGGTATTTTTGTTAATATATTTAGTTTAAAATTAATGGACGACTTTTTGAAAATTGCGCCAATCTGCAGTTTCAGATTTACTTACATAATTATATTTATACAGTGTATCCCAAATTGGTGATGGATGTATTGGGATCTCGGAAACCATAGGAGGTAGAGAAACGGTTAAATGGGGAAAGTTTTAGGCAATTTTATAAGTAACATCATGCCGCTTACATAGTGAGTCTGGCTGTTCAGGTTTTTGAGATATTTTCAAAAACTGAAATGTTGCATTTTTGAAAATAGGCTGTAACTTTTTATTTATCAAAATTTTTGAAATCTGTAGAAAACATTTTTAAAGCAACTTTTTATGTAGAATACACCTGTGTGGTCAATTTTTTTCGCCGCGTTTCAGTTTTCTGGAGCCATCATCAGCTTTCTTTTTTCTTATGGCGGCCATATTGGATTTTTACATCATCGTTTAAAGCAAAAATTACAAATTCAGTGATGTATCACACATTGCTAAAAAATATAATTTAAGCGATGAAAAGAGAAAGAAAGAAATCTTGATAAAACAGGCAACGTTGCATAAAAAACACTCGAAAAACAACACGGAATAGAACTTAAACGCATAGAGGTTAAAATTAAATCGAATAAAACATATTGGTAAACCTATTTTGTTTTCGTACCATAGATCTCCATCAGCAATTATCGAAACCATAAAATACAATAAACCCTTGAAAGTCAACAGCTAAATCCCTAATTAATATTTTGAAAGACAAATGCCATCACAGATACATCAAATTTTTAACAAAATAGAAATTAATAAGCGACAATTCGGTTCTTTTTTAACGCAAACCATTCGTTTTTTTAAAATTATTAAGTGATACATATTATCCTAAAATATCTAGTGGCCTAGGTATAACAATTGCCAGTTTCCACGAAACATAACAATATTCTGGCTTCATGTCAAACTAAGTTTTAAAGTGTACCTGTCGCGATGGCTGCACATTATTCTAATGAAGAAAAACTTGATATGCTTCAATGTTATTTTGCGAGCCAGAGAAACGCAAACAATGCTTTGGATAGATATTTTGAAGATTATCCCGAAAGGCACCAACCTAATTTGCAATATTTCCCAAAGCTTGTAAGAAATTTATTAAATTTTGGAAGTTTCGAAAAACCCCGACCAAAGAATTATGTAAAGGAAAATGAGGAACGTGATAATAATATTCGCCAATATTTTAATGAAAACCCAACAAATTCAACAAGGACAGCCGACAGAGAAATACATATTCCAAAATCTACAGTTCATAGGGTTTTAAAAAGAACAAATATCACCCATACAAACCCACAATAGTTCAAGGCTTACAAGAAGGTGATTATCCTAGGAGAGTGACATTTTCGAACTGGTACGTAAACAAATGCCGTGAAAATCCCAATTTTTATACCAATGTTATATGGACCGACGAGACAAGATTTAATAACTGTGGCGTATTTAATCGGCATAATAACCATCATTGGACGACAGAAAATCCAGAGTTACGAAACCAGCGAAGGCTTCAAATAAGATTCGGATTTAATGTATGGTGTGGCATTTTTGGTAAGAAAATATTTTCTTGAAATCTTTCTCAACGTCTTACATAAATCAAGATAGTGATTTTTAAAATCCTACCAATACCTACTTGATAACCAGATAGTTATTGATTAACAATTAATTAATTAATTAATTGATAATAATTATTGTCAAAGGTATACCTACTTAAGTAAATTCGTCTTTTAGGAAATCGACTTATCGGCCCATTCATATTTGATGAGACCCTCACTGGTGCAAGGTACCTTCAGATGCTTCAGAACCAAATAATTCCGGCTATTAGGGCAATTATTTCAGCAGAACAATTAAACAGGGTTTGGTTTCAGCAAGATGGCTGTCCGACCCACAATTCCAGGGAAGTGCAATTATTTTTAAATACTGTATTTGGCGAAAGAATTATTTCTAATACTGGCCCTGTACATTGGCCTGCCCGGTCTCCAGACATTACCCTTTAGATTTTTATCTATGGGGGTATGCTAAAAACGAGGTTTACGAATTTGATCCTCCAGAAAGTAGAGAAGTACTTGAACAGAGAACGAGGGATGTATTAGGCACGATCAATCGTAATACGTTAAATCGCGTATCAAGAACGGTTTTTACAAAATGTCAAAAGTGTATTAATAAAAACGGCCAGCATTTTTAACATTAATGTGTTAAATATTTAATTTTTAAGTTTAAAGTTTCTTTGCGTTGTGTATCATTGTTTTTGACGTTCATTAATAAAAAGCTATTATAAAAAGATTCTCTTGATTTACCAATATGTTTTATTCGATTTAATTTTAACCTCTATGCGTTTAAGTTCTATTCCGTGTTGTTTTTTCGAGTGTTTTTTATGCAACGTTGCCTGTTTTATCAAGATTTCTTCTATCTTCTCTCTTTTCATCGCTTAAATTATATTTTTTAGCAAAGTGTGATACATCACTGAATTTGTAATTTTTGCTTTAAACGATGATGAAAATGTAAAATCCAATATGGCCGCCATAAGAAAAAAGAAAGCTGATGATGGCTCCAGAAAACTGAAACGCGGCGAAAAAAATTGACCACACAGGTGTATTCTACATAAAAAGTTGCTTTAAAATGTTTTCACAGATTTTAAAAACTTTGATAAATAAAAGTTACAGCCTATTTTCAAAATGCAACATTTCAGCTTTTTGAAAATATCTCAAAACCTGAACAGCCAGACTACTAGTAAGCGGCATGATGTTATCATAAATTGCCTAAAACTCTCCCCATTTAACCGTTTCTCTATCTCCTATGGTTTCCGAGATCCCATACATCCATCACAATTTGGGACACACTGTAGCAAGTTATACTGCAGTTTCGCTCTAGCCAGCGTGTAATGTCAGGTTTGCCCATCCTTAGCTTGTCTACCTTAATGATTTAATCACAATATATCAGCGATATTAATGTTATTTTAACCAGTAAGCGTGGAAAGCTAATGTGTTTAATGCCTTGTTTATGAAGCAGCATGTATTGTTTAAAGTTTAGATGCATATCAACATTTTAGTTAAAAGTGAAATTTTGCAACGTTGTCGTATTACTTCTAAAAGATAAACATTTTTAACAAAGCTATTTTTAAATTATATATTTTTCCTTGGACAATGTGTTCCAGTAGGTGCTACAAAAGACTAATGACCAAAATTCTGAATTTTCAAAAATCAAACGGACAACTGTGATGGCTAAAACTAGTAAATACGAAATTTACCGACAATTCGTATTATCACAGTGTATAAATGCCTTTTTCAAGTCAAAACAAATTTCATAGCAGATGTGCGATTCATATCGTCAGAGTAGAAAAATGTATTCTTTAGTTTGTAGCACGCTGCTTGACCTTAATTATTGGGCTGAAGGAACAAAATTTAACAAGAGAATTTAATAATTATATGTATATATATATATATATATATATATATATATATATATATATATATAATTATATATATATATATATAATTATATATATATATATATATATATATATATATATATATATATATATATATATAATTATTAAATTCTCTTTTAAATTTTGTTCCTTCAGCCCAATAATTTAAGTCAAAAAGCGTACTGAATAACAAAATGAAAATTACATTTTTTTCTACTCTTATGCTTTAACTTTAAATTTTGGACATGAAATTGAATTCGCTTTATCAGTTACTTTATAAAATTCTTGTTTTATTTGAAAAAAAAGTACTTTTCTCCTGGGCATTTTTAAATTTTTTACTTATAACTCGCCCTGTATAATACTAATTGTCGGTAAATTTTGTATTTGTTAGTTTTAGACCGTGCGACCAGTTTTTCCAATATTTATTTTTAAATTCAAGAATTTTTGGTCCATTTGTCTTTGTGAACACCTACCTTGGAACACATTGTCCAAGGAAAAAAATATATAATTTAAAAATAGCTTTTGTTAAAAATGTTTTCTTTTAGAATGTAAAAACAACGTTGCAAAATTTCACTTTAAATAAAATGTTGTGTGCATCTAAACTTTAAACAATACATGCTGCTTCATAAGCAAGACATTAAACACAACTTCGTAGCTTTTCCACGCTTTACTTGATTAAAATAACATTAATATCACTTTTGTGGATATATTGTGTGTAAAATAAAGGTGGTAAAGTAAATAAGTTAATGGGCAAACCCAATGATTACACATGCCTTTGAGCTTCCTTTAAGAGGCAAAACTGCGAGTAATAACTTATACAGTGTGTCCCCAAATTGGTGATGGATGTATTGGGATCTCGGAAACCATAGGAGATAGAGAAACGGTTAAATGGGGAAAGTTTTAGGCAATTTTATGAGTAACATCATGCCGCTTACATAGTGAGTCTGGCTGTTCAGGTTTTTGAGATATTTTCAAAAAACTGAAATGTTGCATTTTGAAAATAGGCTGTAACTTTTTATTTATCAAAATTTTTGAAAATCTGTGAAAACATTTTTAAAGCAACTTTTTATGTAGAATACACCTGTGTGGTCAATTTTTTTCGCCGCGTTTCAGTTTTCTGGAGCCATCATCAGCTTTCTTTTTCTTATGGCGGCCATATTGGATTTTACATTTTACATCATCGTTTAAAGCAAAAATTACAAATTCAGTGATGTATCACACTTTGCTAAAAAATATAATTTAAGCGATGAAAAGAGAAAGAAGATAGAAGAAATCTTGATAAAATAGGCAACGTTGCATAAAAACACTCGAAAAAACAACACGGAATAGAACTTAAACGCATAGAGGTTAAAATTAAATCGAATAAAACATATTGGTAAATCAAGAGAATCTTTTTATAATAGCTTTTTATTAATGAACGTCAAAAACAATGATACACAACGCAAAAGAAACTTTAAACTTAAAAATTAAATATTTAACACATTAATGTTAAAAATGCTGGCCGTTTTTATTAATACACTTTTGACATTTTGTAAAAACCGTTCTTGATACGCGATTTAACGTATTACGATTGATCGTGCCTAATACATCCCTCGTTCTCTGTTCAAGTACTTCTCACTTTCTTGAGGATCAAATTCGTAAACCTCGTTTTTAGCATACCCCCATAGATAAAAATCTAAAGGGGTAATGTCTGGAGACCGGGCAGGCCAATGTACAGGGCCAGTATTAGAAATAATTCTTTCGCCAAATACAGTATTTAAAAATAATTGCACTTCCCTGGAATTGTGGGTCGGACAGCCATCTTGCTGAAACCAAACCCTGTTTAATTGTTCTGCTGAAATAATTGCCCTAATAGCCGGAATTATTTGGTTCTGAAGCATCTGAAGGTACCTTGCACCAGTGAGGGTCTCATCAAATATGAATGGGCCGATAAGTCGATTTCCTAAAAGACGAATTTACTTAAGTAGGTATACCTTTGACAATAATTATTATCAATTAATTAATTAATTAATTGTTAATCAATAACTATCTGGTTATCAAGTAGGTATTGGTAGGATTTTAAAAATCACTATCTTGTTTTATGTAAGACGTTGAGAAAAGATTTCAAGAAAATATTTTCTTACCAAAAATGCCACACCATACATTAAATCCGAATCTTATTTGAAGCCTTCGCTTCGTAACTCTGGATTTTCTGTCGTCCAATGATGGTTATTATGCCGATTAAATACGCCACAGTTATTAAATCTTGTCTCGTCGGTCCATATAACATTGGTATAAAAATTGGGATTTTCACGGCATTTGTTTACGTACCAGTTCGAAAATGTCACTCTCCTAGGATAATCACTTGTTCTTTTTTAAAACCCTATGAACTGTAGATTTTGGAATATGTATTTCTCTGTCGGCTGTCCTTGTTGAATTTGTTGGGTTTTCATTAAAATATTGGCGAATATTATTATCACGTTCCTCATTTTCCTTTACATAATTCTTTGGTCGGGGTTTTTCGAAACTTCCAAAATTTAATAAATTTCTTACAAGCTTTGGGAAATATTGCAAATTAGGTTGGTACCTTTTGGGATAATCTTCAAAATATCTATCCAAAGCATTGTTTGCGTTTCTCTGGCTCGCAAAATAACATTGAAGCATATCAAGTTTTTCTTCATTAGAATAATGTGCAGCCATCAGTGACAGGTACACTTTAAAACTTAGTTTGACATGAAGCCAGAATATTGTTATGTTTCGTGGAAACTGGCAATTGTTATACCTAGGCCACTAGATATTTTAGGATATTATGTATCACTTAATAATTTTAAAAAACGAATGGTTGCGTTAAAAAGAACCGAATTGTCGCTTATTAATTTCTATTTTGTTAAAAATTTGATGTATCTGTGATGGCATTTGTCTTTCAAAATATTAATTAGGGATTTAGCTGTTGACTTTCAAGGGTTTATTGTATTTTATGGTTTCGATAATTGCTGATGGAGATCTATGGTACGAAAACAAAATAGGTTTACCAATATGTTTTATTCGATTTAATTTTAACCTCTATGCGTTTAAGTTCTATTCCGTGTTGTTTTTTCGAGTGTTTTTTTATGCAACGTTGCCTGTTTTATCAAGATTTCTTTCTTTCTCTTTTCATCGCCTAAATTATATTTTTTAGCAATGTGTGATACATCACTGAATTTGTAATTTTTGCTTTAAACGATGATGTAAAAATCCAATATGGCCGCCATAAGAAAAAGAAAGCTGATGATGGCTCCAGTCAAAATTTAAAGTTAAAGCATAAGAGTAGAAAAAATGTAATTTTCATTTTGTTTTCAGTACGCTTTTTGACTTAAATTATTGGGCTGAAGGAACAAAATTTAAAAAGAGAATTTAATAAATATATCTATATATATATATATATATATATATATATGGGCAAATTTATCGGGTTTGCGGTCTGTGGATTAATTAAAAGAACCCCTTTTTTTTAAATACCTCTATATTTTGCCATTGCTCAATAGCTTCCTCAGGAGAAGTAAACCACAAAGAATGACAAAAAAAAGACTTTACTCACAGAAATAGAATTATTCCACAACACTTAAAACCAACAACACGCTCAAGATGGTAATGGAAATTAAAATAAAATATCTTGTAATATAAATATACATTCCTGAATGATAAAAACATTAAAAAAACGTAAATACTTATCCTTTTTAAAACAAAATAAAAACACATTTAGCACATTATAATAACCAACCATATACAGTGTGGTACAGTTACATGCAATTCAAAATATAAGAATAAATATTACTAAGTTGACTAGTATCAGATTTGTAGTTAATAGAATGTTTGTTTTTTCTAATGTGGAACATTTCAAGGAATAATCTACTCTTGTAGTTACTTTGGTTATCTAAAATCTTAACATTGTCATCGGATGTATTTTTGCCTAGGCGACAATCACTAGGCACTTTGATCCTATGGTAGGTTTAGGTCTGACAATGTAAACAATAAAAAATTATATCAGACATAAATTCTTGACCGTTTAAAATTTTTATCTGACATAAATATCATGCAATAAATGTCAGATCTAAACCCACAATTAGTCATTTTTAATCATTTTAGTTATAACTCGCCATGTATTTTCCCCAGAAGAACATTTAAAGATTCCAAATTTTTGGGCAATTTGTCCTCTTGTTACACCTATCCTGGGACATACTGTATAAATAATGCACAGCCATTACCTCTGTCCCATCTCTCTTATAGGTTTTAAAGAACAAGTGATTATCCTGGGGTGTGTGGTGACATTTTCGAACTGGTACGTAAACAAATGCCGTGAAAATCAATTTTATACCAATGTTATATGGACCGACGGATAAAGATTTAATAACTGTATGGCGTATTAATCGGCATAATAGCCATCGTTGGACGACCGTCAGGTTACAGGCAGGCTTCAAGATAAGATTCAGTTTATTAGCGGTGTAGCATTTTGGTAAGAGAAATATTTTCTTACAGAAGATCTTTTTCTCCAACGTCTTACATAAACAGGATGAGTGATTTTAAGTCTACAAACCTACTTGATAACAGATAGTTATTGATTAGCAATTAATTAATTAATTAATTGATAATAGTGTCAGGGTATGCCTACTTAGGTAGGTTCGTCTTTGCGAAAATCAGCTTATCGACCCATTCACTGTTGATGGACCCTCACTGGTGCAAGTACCTTCAGATGCTAAGGAGACAAATCGTTCCGGCTATTAGGGCAATTGGCTATTGAACAATTAAACAGGGTTTAGTTTCCAGCAGGATGGCTGTCTCGACCCACAATTCAGGGAGTGCAGTTATTTTTTAAAATACTGTATTTGGCAGAAAGAGATTATTTCTAATACTGGCCCTGTACATTTAGCCTGCCAGTCTCAGACATTACCCCTTTAGATTTTTATCACAACAGGGTATGCTAAAAACAAGGGTTACAGATTTGATCCTCAAGAAGTGAGGAAGTACTTGAACAGAGAACAGGGGATGTAATGGGGCACGATCAATCATCAATACGGGTATCGGCGTATCCCAAGGAACGTTGCACCAAGATGTCAAGGGGTGTATTGGCTAAAGCGCCAGCATTTTTAACATTAATGTATTTAAAATGTTTAATTTTTAAGTTTAAGTTTCTTTTCGTTGTGTATCATCATTGTTTTTGACGTTCATTAATAAAAGCTATTATAAAGATTCTCTGATTTGCAATATGTTTATTCAGTTTAATTTTAACCTCTATGCGTTTAGGTTTTCTATTCCGTGTTGTTTTTCGAGGTGTTTTTTTGGCCAAAGCGTTGCCTGTTTTATCTAAGTTCTTCCTATCTTCTTTCTCTTTTCATCCTTCAAATTATATTTTAATAAGAGTGTGATACATCACTGGAATTGTAATTTTTGCTTTAAACGATGATGCATAAGATGTAAAAGAATCCAATATGGCCGCCATAAGAAAGGCTGATGATGAAGCAGAGGCTAGGCCGCGGCGAATTGATCACACAGGTGTATTCTACATAAAAGTTGCTTTAAAGAATGTTTTTCCACGGATTTTAAAAGAATTTTTGATAAATAAAGGTTACAGCCTATTTTCAAAAGTGCAGCATTTCAGTTTTGAAATATCTCAAAAACCTGAACAGTGGACTCACTTCTATACCAAGCGGCATGATGTTACTCTCATAAAGGTACCTAAAACTTTCCCATTTAGTAACCGTTTCTCTCTATTCCTATGGTTTCCGAGGATCCCAATACATCCATCACTGCCAATTTGGGACCACACTGTATAGTTATTACTCGCAGTTTTGCCTCTTAAAGGCTCAAGGCATGTAATCGTGGGTTTGCCCATTCTTATTGCTTTACCTTTATTTGCTTACAATGTATCACAAAATTACAGTATTAATGTTATTTTAATCCAAGTAAGCGTGGAAAAGCTACGAAGTTGTGTTTATTAATGTCTTGCTTGTAGGCAGCATGTATTGTTTAAAGTTTAGATGCACACAACATTTTTATTTTAAGTGGAATTTTGCAACGTTGTTTTACATTCTAAGAGCATTTTTAACAAGCTATTTTTTAAATTATATGTTTTTTTCCTTGGACAATGTATTGTTTTAAAGGTAGGTGTTACCTAAAGAGACAAAGATGGACCAAAGATTCTTTTAGTTTAAAGAAATGAAGTATTGGAAAAACTGGTCACACGATTAAAAACTAATAAATACAAAGATTTACCGACAATTGGTATTATACAGGGCGGAGTTATAAGTAAAAAGTTTAAAGATGGGAGAAAGTACTTTTTTTCAGATAAACAAAATTTTATAAAGTAACTGATAAAAATGATTCAATTTCATGTCAAGGTAGAGTTAAAGGCATAAAGGTGAGAAGTGCCAATTTTCTGTTTGTTTTTCAGTACGCTTTTTGACTTAGAGTGTGGGCTGGAGGACACAAAGAATTTAAAGAGGAATTTAATAATTATATATATATATATATATATATATATATATATATATATATATATATATATAGATTGTATATATATATATATATAATTATATATATATATATATATATATATATATATATATATATATATATATATGAATTATTGAGATTCTCTTTTTTAAGATTTTGTTTCCTTCGGCTTAATATTAAAGTCAAGCTGTGCTAAAAATGAGAATACATTTTTGCTCTTGCTCTTGGCATGAGAACCAATTCGCTTTTGCATCAGTTGCTTATGGGTATTTTGTTTTATTGAAGTACTTTTCTCCCTGGGCATTACAAATTTTTGCTATAGCCACTTGTATGTTTTACTTTAGTTGATCGACCAAATTTAACCAGTTTTTTAGACCATTACTCAATATTTGCTTTGGAAATTCAAGGCTGATCCCTTGTCTTTTATGACACTTTACCTTGGAGCACGTTGTCAAGGGAAAAAAAAGCAACAACAGTTAAAGGTAACTTTAAAATTAAAATATTTTCTTCTGGGAATGTAAGGGACAACGTTGTTCCTTTAAATAAGTATTGTGTGCATCTAAACTTAAACAATACATGCTGCTAATAAAACGGACGATTAAGAGCGCAACTGTGGCTTTTTCCGCGCTTTTGCTTGGATTAAAATGGCATTAATATCACTTGTGGATATATTATTGTGTTAAATAAAGGTGGTAAAATAAATGATTAATGGAGCAGACCACGATTACACATGCCAGCTGAGCTCCTTTAAGAGACAAAACTGCAGTAATAACTGTACAGTGTGTCCCCAGGTGGTGATGGATGTATTGGGATCCTAGAGCCATGGGGATGGAGAGCAGTTAGTAAGAGGAGGATTTTAGCAATTTTATGATAACATCATGCCGCTTACATGAATGAGTCTGGCTGTTCAGGTTTTGAGATATTTTCAAAGGCTTTGAAGGGAAAAATGTTGCATTTTGAAAATAGGCTATGACTTTATTATCAAAGGATTTTTTAAAATCTGTGAAACATTTTAAAAGCAACTTTTATGGGGCATGCACCTGTGTGATCAGGTTCGCCGCGTTTCCGGTTTTCTGGAGCCATCTCAGCTTCTTTTTCTTATGAAAGACCTGTAACAGATTTTTTACATCATCGTTTAAACAGATTACAGGTTCAGTGATGTATCACACTTTTGCTAAAAAAATATAATTTAAGCGATGAAAGAGAAGATAAGAAGAGTATCTTGATAAAATAAAGACTGACGTTATGGAGAAACGCTCGAGAGAACAACGCAGGTGGAGCAAACGCATGGAAAGTGGAGTGGAATCAGATAAGCCATATTAATGGAAATCAAAGAGGAATGTCTATCTTTATAATAAACTATTAATGAACGATAAAACTTTGTGATACTACAACACTGGAAAGCAAAACTTAAAGTCGAATATTTAACACGTGTGCAAAATGCTGGACGAAAGATTTCATCCCAATACAC
>JACEGR010011021.1:0-16517 GCA_014170235.1 Listronotus bonariensis | reverse complement strand
CAACTTGGCAACAGGGCACGTTTGCAGGTTAGTGACGTGCAACGGATTTAGTTTTGGATAAAGTATATTTAGGTATATTTTGAGACCACATATTTACTATGCCCGGCTCCACATATACCAGCCGCCAGCGGACGTACTGCTGTCTTTTGGTCAGGCTCCAAAGTGAAGTGAAGTGGCTAAACAAAATAAATATAACATAAACATCTGTTATTTTAAGTTTATTTTTTGTGTCTTGTACAAAGAGCAAAATAAATAGATTACTGGAACACCCTGTATTTTAACACGGGTTGAATTAAATTGAGCAAAAGACCTTATCACAAACCCTCTTTTCCAGCTCCAGTTCAATAAAGCAATGTATTGTCTTGTAACATTTTGTACTCATCCAATAAACCCAGCACAGCAGAGGCCTGTTTTTAAGTGTTTCTTGGTTTTATCTCCATACTCTGGATTTTTAATTTCATTCAGGTACTATTTTGTGCATTAACATTTTATCTGACATACTTGACATGGTCTCAAAATCAAACAATAATCCTTACTGCTGAACTGGTTTTAGCATCTTTTCGATCCAAAGAAAGCAAGTACTTAAAATAAATAGCTCTTGAGTCGAAAGCTTTTGATGCTTTCCTCTGGAGTTCCTCAAGAGACACATTCTCTCCTTTATTGTTTAATATTTTATCAACGATGTGGCTGACCTTTAAATTCTCAAATTCTTATTGTAAGCCGATGATTTAAAAAGATTGCGAAGTAGCGGACTAGGATGTTATTAATTTACAGGCGGATTTGGATAGGTTTTATGATTGGTGTACAAGAAACCGAATGATTCTAAATATGAAAAAGGCACATCAATCCAGTTTAGTAGATCTTTAAACGTACAAAAATATTACAGAATTGATTGCCGCCTTTAAGCCACAGTAAATACTATTAAGATTTAGGAATGTTTTGATCATAAACTATATGTTCTTTATTGAATATTGCAAGAATAGCGTCCTTAGAGCTTTAGGTTTATTAAAGAAATACCAAAGATTTTTAAAAATGTAAACTAATAAAACTAGTTGTAAGTTCGCATAGACCTCTCTTGGGAAATTGCTCTGCTGCTTGGAATCCATATTATGAGAAATATGTTAAAATGTTAACCTCTAGCTCAGAGAAAGTTTTCAAGATACATTGCCTTTAAATTGCATATTCCTCAGGAACAATAAACTTGAAGACATTGGGAAAAGTTATTAATATACAAAGTTTGAAAGCTAGACGTGAAAATGCCGATGTATTGTTTCTTTTAAACTAATTCATGGGAATGTGCAATGTGTGAACTGCTCTTTTCCTATAAATTCTATGTTCCTTCAAGGACATTATGGCATTCTGCCTGCCAAACAAATTTTCACCAAAGGTTGGCATGGGCAATTTTCCCCAATAAATAGATTGATGAAGCATGCCAATAAATTTGGGGACGATTTATTTAATCTATCCCTAAATAGGCTTCGAGGTTTATGAAGTCCAATGTCTTATAGATTAAGGCTTCATGTTGTTTTATTTTCAAAGTTAGATTTTTTAATGTGTATATTTTGAATTTAATTTTAGATGTTGTTTTCTTGTTTCTTAATCATTAGTAGCTTGTTATTTTTTACTGCTTTTAAGTATTTTGGTGGTTAACCAAAATATAAAGTTTCAGTCCTGAATATTTGTTAATTAAAAAGCTTAGTACTCAGATATATATGTAGATGCTTTGTTATTTAAAATTGTAATTGGGCAATGCCCGTTAATGAGTAAATAAACAAATAAATTAATAAAATAAGTCAAATATATATAAATATATATATACATAGTCATTATATACGACATAGCACAACATCATGTTAATTTTAATATGGGGACCATAGATTTTTAGGATATTCTTAACATTAAATTCCTGATTTTATAGCCAGTTAAAAGTATGTGCCTACTACAGTTTTGTTAGTTTACCTGCTACTTTTAAAAACATTATTAACTTTTCCTATAACAGCAATTATTTTTCTTTTGGAAAGGTGCACAAAAACTGAAACGAATCATTTATAGATGCATCAGAGTATAGATTTGCCAAATTCACATCCTGTTGCATATAGGCTCTATACTAGTTTGACGTGCATTGCAAATTTTTAAATGCTTGTTTAAGTTGTGTGCAAATACAGCTGTCAAGTAAAACAAAAAAAAGCAATCATTTAGTATACGGAAGCCTGCCATTTTTAACGATTTTTAAAATATTTTGCCGATACATGTTATCTATTAGTTGTCCTATAATAATATGAAGGCGCAGTTATGATTTTTTTATAATAAAAATATTCATTTTGGCATTTGTCCACTTTTATTATGGACACTGGCAACGTTGTATAAATGTTTATTAATAAGAGGATATATAAAGGGTGGTCAGGTTAGTTCTGTTAGTCAACGTTTTTTTTTAATCCTTTAATTACACCAGAGACACACTTATGAATCCAGTTTGTGTGAATTCTTCTCTTATTCACTCATAAATAGAATCAGACTCCTTCCGATGTTGCCAAATGCTTTCCATATTTAGCATGGTATAACTTAAAATCGTTCATATAGATACGACACTGCCCTATTGCTTTGACGTGTTATGAACACCATTTAACATTTGTTTAAGGACATCAACGTCACGTCAGCTGGTTTTGACATAATTATGTCACTTCAAGAATTTAAAATGGCATAAGAAAAAAAAATTGTGTGTATGCTCTGATTTATGTACAAAATACTTACCAGTCTATTTAATTAAGTAACATTGAACATTAAAATGGCTCTTACTTTAAGATACACTTGTAAACTGTCAGGGTATTTAGGTATTTCTAAGCCTTTAGCGTTGTTGCAACAAAAGCACCTAACCTCTCAATGTGAACAGGTAAATTATGAGATTTTAAAGTATCCTTCATCCAGAAAACTAAAAATTAACTGAAATAAATTATTTATTTTTGATTTGTAAAAATGTCCATGTTAAGTAACTGCGATAAGTCATTTTTATTATTTTCATCTACAGTGTGGTCCATTAACTGTGCAACAAATGGAAAACTTTTTATTTGCAAATTGTCAGAAAATTTTTTTGTTCATAAAAAGTTGGTGCATGGTCTTAAACTCTCGATTAACCTACCCAAATATTTTTTTTAAAGATTATTTTGGCAAATAATTTCATGAACAATAATTTTTAAAACCCTCGACCGCTCCGCGGTCTCTGGTTTTTAAATTCTAATTTTTATTAAATTATTGTACATTCAACTATTTTCCAAAAAAAAATCTTACCCAAAATATTGTTGGGTAGTTTAATTGATTAAATTTATAGGTCTTGTGATATAATATACAGGGTGTTCATTTGAAAACTTTCCACTCAAGTTATCTTCGAAACGAGACAGATTTGAGAAAATCGCCGAAACACGCCAAGATATTTATTGAGGGGGAACGTTTTTTACAAAAAGATATTTAAATGAGCTTTAAGAAAATACCACATTAAGTACATCTAACTTTATTAGTTTTGGAAATATGACCATCCAAATCAGGTATTTGGGTAATTTTTAAAGTACCGCCATTTTGTAATAGGTGAAGATATTGACTTCAAATTCTAGGGTTATAAAGTACTCGTCAGGAGCTTTAAAATGATGTATCACTCGACCCGCCTTCTCATTTAAGAATTTTGGGGTGGTGGCCCTGGTGGTTAAGGGGTTAAAGGGGCGCCGTCCAATTTTTGTAAAAACGTTCCCCCTCAATAAATATCTTGACGTGTTTCGGATTTTCTCAAATCTGTCTCGTTTCGAAGATAACTTGAGTGGAAAGTTTTCAAATGAACACCCTGTATGATTATACTGAATATTACAATGATATTTCTCATTGTCAGCGGAGTTTCTGCACCCTACTAGGAAATTACCAGAATACGATACAATAACTGACTATCACCCAAAAATATTGCTCTTCTATCCATTATTAAAGTAAGGATGAAAACTAAATTATTTACACACCCGTTATTATTTTAGTACTCCAGACTAGTTCAGGCACAATATAAAATACCAGAAAAATTAAGAAAAACTCAAAAGAAATTATATTGGACAATAGAGAATCACTTAGTGATATTGTAACAAAGGTTAATGTATATAGATTGGATAACTTTGAACAAATAAGAAATGATTTGCACTGTATGAGGTAATTATGATTTTTTTAAAGGCTATAGATGTGTATGTGTACTTACATAGAGAAACCACAGATTCCTTATATCAAAATATTAAGATTAAACCAATCACATCTACCGGAGACCTAACACATATTTTTGAATCTGTTTTGTTAAATATATCCTATCTCTAAACCTTGTAGTTTTTAAGTTATTAATAGTGAAACGTTAAAAAATACATTTTCTTCACTATTTTTAAGGTAGCCTAGCATTTTTCCGTTTTTCTATCAATATCTTAAAAACTAATAGGTTTAGAGATGAGATATATTTAACAAAAAAGATTAAAAAATAAGTGTTAAGTTTAAATTGAAGTCTTAAGATAGTGCTTTTCTATTTGAATTATTGAAGTTCTTAACTGCCGAAAGTCAATTTCTGTGGAACTTCCCTTAAAACCGGAAATTGTATTTTTACGGTGCTAGAATATAGGGTTCATTAAATACGTATAAAAATCACATTAGACCTTTTCTATCACCATTTGTCAAAATTTCAAAATCCTAAGAAAATAACAGGCTTCACAAAAAGACATCCTTTGTAAGAATTACTCTGAGCACCCATTTTGGAGATATTTTCATTTACATTGTTAAGTGCAACCAAAAATACCATTACTTACAGCATAATAGCTGTACCTATAACTGCCATATGATATACAAATGGTTTAATGTATTATCCCATATAATTTTTGGTTGCAATAAACATCTTAAATGCATGCAATTATTAAATAGAATTGTCTAATACAAAGTTAAAATTTTTAAAAAATAACAAATACAATATGCAAACTAATTATAAAAATTCACAATAAAAGATCAATTAACATGAACAACATAGTTAAAAGCAACAGTTAAAAAATAAAATCACTTAACCATTTTGAGGTGTTTGGTCAATCTACGCTTAAATATTTGCACTGATGAACTGGACTTTTATTTCATTGGGCAACCTATTATGCTGGTTTTATTAAACCCCTTTACAAATAATAATGTCTCAGAAAATGCAGTATTTCGCTTAGCAAACTTTTTATTTACCATTTGTATGCAGTGTGGTGCAACACCTATTTTATAAAAACAATTATTTGTCTGTTTTAGTTCTACCAAACTTTCCAAAGAAACTGAAAGCACAGTATTAAGTAGTAGTAAATCAGAAGGTACGCCAGAAGGGAGGCCATCACCAGAAAAGTTACATCATGTTTACACTGTCTTGGCAGAGTCATTACCGAGGTTGTTTGTCCAACCAATGGATTATTCCATATATCATTTTGATATAGTTTTTGAAAATCACATTAAAAATATCAGGACAGTGTATGTTTATTCTTTTATATTTTTTCTTTAACCTTTAAGAACTGGGGTGGAATGAATTTCATGTCTTTAGCTTTTAAACCGCCATCATCAAATTTTTTCTTTGAATTTATCAACTCCAAAAAATAGGAAAGTATGACAAAAAGTATGATTTTTATTCTATATCATTTCTAGTCTTTTTATGCTTTCGTAATTGCGGCTATCTAAATATTAAATTAAAGCCCTTTTTTAGTCCCTTAAACAACCATTGATTGTGGTATGAAAAGTATGACAAAAAGTATGTGGGCGCGAGCTTCAAGAAATAACGTCTATACTCACATATTTGCAACGCATTTTAGGATTTTTTGGACGAAATACCACATTTTATATTTATATTTCTGTCTTTTATATCAGGTGGAACTGTGGCCATCTAAACATTAAATTAAAGCTTTTTTTTAAATCTCCTAAAACAAACCATTGATTGTTTGAGCAAAAACATCTTATGAATAAATTGTGATTTCTTTATTAATAATTAATTATCCTACTATTTTTTTAACATGTTTTTATTTTTGTTTGCTGGGCCTCAAGAATGCATACGCGGTTGTTTTGGGACTTGAAGAGCTTCTAGAAATGCCATTGAAAACCTAGGAATGGCATAAATTGTAAACTAGTAGATAAGAAAAATAAACAACTGATTTTCAGAAGTTACTAATTCTAGGTAAAAATAATCCAGGTCTGCATTTAAAGAAATACAGGTGCTCATTTAAAACTTTCCACTCAAGTTATCTTCGAAACGAGACAGATTTGAGAAAATCGCCGAAACACGTCAAGATATTTATTGAGGGGAACGTTTCTTACAAAAAATTGGACGGCGCCCCTTTAACCCCTTAACCACCAGGGCCACCACCCCAAAAATGCTTAAATGAGAAGGCGGGTCGAGTGATACATCATTTTAAAGCCCTGACGAGTACTTTATAACCTCTAGAATATGAAGTCACGCCTTACCTATTGGTAAAATGGCGGCACTTTAAAAGTGAGCCACAGCCTGATTTAATGGCCATCGAAATCCACAGTTAGATGTACCTTAATGTGGTGCTTCTTCTTAAAGCTCTTTAAAGGTCTTTTTTAATGCTGATACTGGTAGTAATATACAGGGTAGAAGAAAAAGTACATATTTTTTTTATTTAATAACCCTGTATATTATTTTACCGTTAAAAAGATCTATGAGCTTTAAGAAAATACCACATTAAGTACATCTAACTTTATTAGTTTCGGAAATATGACCATCCAAATCAGGTATTTAGGTAATTTTTAAAGTTCCGCCATTTTGTAATAGGTGAAGATATTGACTTCATATTTAGGGTTATAAAGTACTCGTCAGGAGCTTTAAATGATGTATCACTCGACCCGCCTTTCTCATTTAAGAATTTTGGGGTGGTGGCCCTGGTGGCTGGGTTGTTAGCGGGCGCCGTCCAATTTTTTTTTGTATTGAAAACGTTCCCTCAATAAATATCTTGACGTGTTTCGGGCGATTTTCTCAAATCTGTCTCGTTTCGAAGATAACTTGAGGAAAGTTTTTAAATGAACACCCCATATGCACCATTGAATTTGTTTCAAATATCAAAACTAAGATTGGGCAATCAGATTTGCTAGACATTGCAAATTCAACGAAAAGGCACCACCCTGTACAAAACACAATCTTTTAGATAACGACAGTCAAGTAGACAAGAACTTTAAATTTTAAATGAAAATAATATGCAGCAAATAACCTAAATTTGTTAGTTTTTAAAAAATTAAATAAATTTAAGTACCCACATTATTTCAAATAAAGTACAGGGTGGCCCTCTATATTTTGTTTTATATTAATCGCGAAATATTATTTTGCACCCCTTATTTTGCAATTCCGTTGTGGTTAACGTTATTCTGAGACTGCGCAGTAACGCAAACATGATCCGTTATCGTTATTAACCATACCGGACTCCTTTAATTACGGATGAATACCGAAGAGCTTATCGTTATCGTTATCGTTATTGTTAAACTGCGTGGTTGCCGGATTGTGAGAAATTTTAATATCAATTATTTAAAAGGTTAAAATTTTATTGCCGTATTAATTAAAATATCATTTATACAAAGGCTCTAATTAGCGAAAATCTATAGCAGTAATAAAAATCAAATAGTGTTAAGAAATTAAAACGGACTTGCACTTTACGGAATATTCTAAATCAGTAATTAATTTAGATGTTACAATCTGGCACACTTGCTTTTTATTCTACTACCAAACCTAACCTTTACTTTCTTTTGTGTTTTGCTTTATACTGTATTGTTTGCATCTACTTTAAAAACGAAATCAACAGAAGTGTTTGCATATATTTAAATATCAATTTATATCTTTATGAAGAATAAAAGTAAATACTGATTTTCGTTAACTTTAAAATCGGGTGAACCACAGGCAAAAATAAGGTTATGTGTCGAAAGCGCAGACGCAAGATAAATTTCTTAAAAGAGGCTGCAAAATCTCTGTCTTAAACTAGCTGCCGTAATCGTTATGTTTTAATAACGATAACCAGGTAAGGAGGCCAAAAAACGTCTGTTATTTTAAGAGGTGCAAAATATTGATTTTGCAGTGGCAACAGCGCCTTAGTGGTCATAAAGAGACCACAGGCACTACATCGTAAAAAAATGTCCCTTTTTTTTCTTCACTTATAAAATATTATTTATTTACAAAGAATTTTAATTATAAGTAGATAATTGTTAAATCACTGTCCATTCTTTTGTAATTAGGTAATTTAATTGTTTAATTTATTTATGCCTAAAGTGTCAATTTTCTTGTTGGATACTCTAAATGTTAAAATAAAGCAAACTGAGAAGTGTTTTATTGTTTTTATTATGAATATGGATAATTTAAATTAAATCATGCCAAGCAAAATAAGTTTATTTATTTATTTTTTCTTACATTTAATAGGTAATACGTATTTTAATAAAAAGTAGTTTTTTAAAGGTTATTTTCAAGTATGAAGTTTATACAGGGTGTCCGGAAATTAACGAAATCTCAAAATTAACGGAGATACGGGATGTTAAAAAACATTTTGTTATTTTTTTAATAATATTTTCTAGTGTACTGATTTTCCTTGAATTAACAGTTTTTAAATTTGTTGTTGGGGTATCGTTATCACCTTTAACTACGTTAATATTCATATTTTTCACTGTTACTTCATTAGAGGAAATATTGGTAGGAATTTCGTGTAAAATCTTCTTTGAAATTTCCACCTTATTACTATAGGATTCAGCAATATATCCCTCCGCAACAGAAGAAGACTTCCAACCTCCATGCCTTTTTAAGTCCAAAATATCGACATCCGAAGCATTGGCAAGGAACGTAGTTGACGTTCTTCTAAAAGAATGGCCAGTGTATCTACTGATGTCTTCAAGCTTCAAAAACTTCGCAATTTCTTTAGGTACATTTGAAATAGTGTGCTTTCCAATTACTTGATTAACACATTTACCTCTTTCATAACGATACAATAAGCGCTCATCTAGAGCATTCCTTGGTCTCAGCTTAATATATTCCTGTAGAAATCTGACATAAGGAACTGAGCCTTCATCGTTGGTTACTACAAAGTTTCTTTTAACTTTATTTTTAGACTCCACTATTTTTACTATAGCCACGTCATTTCTTATTTCTACATCACTTAGCTTCATTCTGTATATTTCGTCTGTCCGGCATGCCCCAGCCACTCCCATAATGGCTATTACTTTCATTGCTAAGTAACTTTGATCAGGCGCGTTAAGTAAAAACTTTATGATTTCTTCTTTTTAACAATTTTTTGACTTTTTGCCTCATAACCATCGTTTTGCCTTTTAATAAAGCAACTAGTTTCTGAACTCCGAAATATCTTGTTTTGTTTACGGAAATTGCAACTTGAGCATGGAATATACAGACCAGAGGGTTGGTGGTGATAAAGACTCGGATTTTCTTGAAAATACGCCAACATCACATTCTCGTCAATCCGCCCCACATTTTTTGTAGCAAGCCATTCAGAAAACGATTTATATGTTTGATGGTACCTCTCTTTAGATTTGTTCCACAGCAACACGCCGATACACTATGGGATAGAAATCCATTATTTTGGCCAAAAAGCAAGTTTGAAATTTTAATGGCTCATGCTGTGTATTTCAAAGTAGATACTTCAAACTACATGTACGCAAAATTATAAAAGATATGATGACTTCTATTGGGGTAATAAGAAACTTGAAAATGTATTTTAAGTAAACATAAATATACAACATTTAATCTACTTGGTTTTATTATTAGCCTTGTTTACTAAAAAGCAGAATAGAGTTTAAATAATAAGAGCTATTGTTGTGTTTCCGAGTGCAGTCTCGCGAAGTCTCGCTACTGCACCACAGCCAAAAATATTTTACCTTTTTCTTTATCAGTTCTGTACTTACAATTGCCTACCTACTTCATGCTACTTCTGAGTGTAAGGACAGATACAAGATTTTTTCATAATTTACAAGGCTTTTCCATTTTAAAATTTAATATGTATTTATCCGTACACTGTATATCCTAAAAGATAAAAGCATTCTGATGAAAGATATGGATTCTACAGAATCTACCTAACAAAACAGTGTTTTTATTTATTTTATACGTTAAAAATAAAAAAAAGTTGGGAAGATGTATCTCTATTACGCTTCTAAGAATAATTTAAAATTATTTTTCAGATTTGGATGGTCATATTTCCGAAACTAATTGAGATAGACACATCAAATGTAGTATTTTTTTAAAGCATTTTAAAAGATTTTTTTGGTGGTGATATAATATTCAGGGTATTCCATTTAAAAAAATCATACCTATTGTCGTACCCTGTATATCATATGAGATAATAATCATCGGATTACTAATTAGAATACTACCGAATTAACCAAACAAGCTGACATTTTAGTTTATTTTGTACAATAAAAAATAATAATGTTAATGGGGTGTAAATTTATAATAACATATAATAAGTTTTAGGTTTCCAAAAAGCATTTGTAATAATTTATAATATTTTTCCAGTAAAAGCACCTCATTTTAAGTTAGATTGGTAAGTTTCAGAATTTTGACCAAAAAATTAATTTCTACCCATAGTGCGATGACCAGCTGCATCCAACCGGCATATCATAAAAGAAATATAGCAAAGGCGGCCGCGAAGACAAAGCATGCCGATTTATTTGCTTTAAACCTTTTTGTGATTTTTTTTCTTATCAAAGAGCACCGAATTTACATTTTTAAACTGAAATATTTTTTTCCAATCCATGTATCGGTGATTCAAAACATATACACAACCAAAAAGAAAAAAGAATGTTAATACTAAATGTCCTAGAAGTGTACAACTCTGAAAAAACTTTTGGTGTAGCCTTAATTAATTCAAATATTTACAGTTACTCAATAAATTTAATCTACTAAATCATATAAACTGATATCGATGGATTGCCAATGTTATTACCTGCGGGAATCAAAGTTACATTTCATGCGCGAAAAACGGGTTTGTGCGCAAGCAACCGAGGGTGAACGCGCCTGGCACCAAAAAGGCTATCCACATTATCGGAAAAGAATTTGTCGACGCCGTGTCTGGGTTTCTCGTTCGGAGTACGGTAGCTTATGAGCGTCACGATCAGAACAAGGACAGAGGGCACGGAGTGTCGGTGCTGTATTCTCTCAGTGCGCATGTTCGTCCACCCTCGATTTGTTTACTTCGCGAGGTCGTAAAGATCGGAAAAATGCTTTATTATTCCCATATGTTTCTATATAAATCCCAGAGATTGTTCAAATATTCTGGGACATCATGTAAATATCACTTTCTAGAGTAGGCCTAATTCTAACAAACTTTAGAAAAAAGTTGTGGTTAGGAAGTTTATTGGTTAATAATAATAGGTTTCTTACCAGTTGAAATTTGCTTAAGAAAGTAGCTTCTCTGATGGTTCCTTTATGGTAAATATTAACCAATCCATTAATCAAATATGCACAGTAGGTTAATCTACTGAGTGGTACGAAGAAACCCACTTTAGAAAGGTATTAACAGTTGCTAAAAATTTAATCGTTATGTACAGGGTGCCATTGGTTGTCTTATGGAAACTTGAAACCAGTCTCCATGAGTTGAGGAGATGGCAGTATTACTTTTAAAGAAAAATATAAAACAAATTTAAAAACAGATAGAAGCCGCAATGCGTCTTTAAAATCATAATTTTTCCAATATTTGACGTAAAAATTTATTAAACCACCTACTATGATATATTATTTTAATCAGAAAACAAGACAATTTAATTACCTAATCATTTATAGGGTGTCCCCTAACAAAAAAACATGTTTGGGTCATATGTCAAAAATGACAGCCGAAATTTTTGGCTACGCCACTGGATTCTAGCGGGAAAAAGTGTCCGTATAATAAAGCGATTAGATCTCTGGAACTGGAATACTACAACAAAGCTACAGGGCCTTTAAAAAAGTCGTGCAAAGAAAAATCGAGAATCACCCCAGAATTCTGAAACGCTTCGCCAAGTGATAAAGCTGATGATCTGTTTTTACCATAAATGTTTTCTCTCCAAAAGAAGCTCAGGGATGGGGCATCAGATTTTTAATAGTCTCTTATGGTTTCCAAGTTTCCCATGGGACAACCAAAATGGGACACCCTGAGTGTTGCACTCGGTCAATCAGCTGATAAAAATGGGTATCTAGATCAAAAGTGTCAAAAATATTTACCATATTTACAGAAATATACGATTTTGGGTTTGTGTCTCGGCTAGAAGCAAAAGCACTTTTGAAAACAAGGCATTAAATTTCAGACAAAATATTAGGCATCATAGTCTAAAAACCTAAATAAAACAAAGAGTAGTTACCAGCTAACGTTCCGCGTAATTTTATATAAAGTGACAAAACGTAAGTTCTTGAATATTTACACTTGAACTGCAGGCATAACAAATCCGACTTTGCACCTTTTGCTTCATGCCAGAATTTTTACGGAATCTATGATGACAACCACCAAAACACTTAGCACAAATTGTAGACTAATTCTTCTTGTATTTTTTATTGCATTTATTTAATAAATTATAAAAATTATTTAAAAAACACGATATTAACTGCCTCAACAACAAGAAAAACTTAGACTATTAATAATTGTCATGAACTCTTATACTTGGTTCAAAATTATGCCGATCAGGGCTTTTAACAATGTTGCAAGGTATATAACTAATGACTACTATAACCCTGTTTTCTTATAATTAAATAATATAATACGCACTAAATGTTTGACTTACCCGTTGCTTTGAAGACTGTGAACCACATATCCAAAAATTAAACCTAAGAAATATGAGCTTGCTCTCATGTGAGTTTTAATATAGGCATTTGCAAAGTAGGAATTTGTTGACAAATCTTGAATTTCCCTGTAAATTAACCAAATATAAAAGTCCTAAGTACCGTGGGTGTCGGGTTATTAGATTTTTAAACCAACTTTTCCCCTGTTTCTTTAACGTTGTTCCAGCACTGAAACAGCACTTTTTAGATACCTCGGTAGTGCCACCATAAAGGTATAACTACTTCCTTATAAAGTATTCCCGGGTGGGAATCGAACCCGGCCCTTCTGGGTTAGAGACTCTGTTCACTGGGCTACTACACCATTGGCTTTTTGTTACATACAAGGTTAGAGAAAACAATACGTTAACAAGCTATAGAATAAATGAAAATAATTCCCTACTGTCGCTGATATATACAAAAGAGAAATTTCCCTTTCCGACAGTTCAAGAACTACTGCTTTTCATGTGATTCACCGCGACCCGCTCCAGTGACGCGTTTCTCCTACCTTATAGGCATTGTTAAATTGGCGGTACCAGGTCCACGGTGTATAACACGAAAAGCAAGAGTCTCTTAAACAAACAGTGTTGTTGTTCGACGGTAAGAAATAATCTAACCTTTGATACCGTACTGAAAAGCAACTGTCGAAAAGAAAGATTTTTTTGTATATATATATATATATATCAACGACAGTAGGGAATTATTTCCATTTATTTTCTTGTGTTTAACTCGCCGTCTCCCGGTATAACTCGATGCCGATTCACTGAATGATGCTTTTCAGTACGGTATCAACAGTTAGATTATTTCTTACCGTCAAATAGCGATGCTGTTTGTTTAAGATTCTCTAGGCGATACGCGTCACTGGAGAGTAAAGTTGTTTAAGAACAGGCAAGAATGCTGAACAGATTCGAACAGTTCCCTTCCTACCCGAGCACAGGTTCCGTAACCCTGTTCAGTTGTTCATCTGTTCTTTTTAGCAAGTTCATGACAATGAGGTGGAGACTGGACATGTTAGGCATAATCTAAAGTATTTTTCTCCTTCCAATTTATACACTTTGTATGTGTCCCAAATTCGACCCTCTCTGGAATATTGTTCTCATGTCTGGGGAATGGCATCCCCTACAACCCTCAGCATTCTTGATGCCATTCAAAGAAGAGCTGTTCGTCTTATTAATGATCCTTTACTTACTCAAAGACTTCCTTCTCTTGCCCATCGTCAAGCTGTTGGAGATCAATCGCTCTTCTATAGATACTTTTACGGCTTCTGCTCCGAAGAATTATCCAGTATAGTCCCTCCTCTTGCAGCTGGCAACAGAGAAACTCGTGGTGCCGCACGTATGCATCCCTACACGATCCAATTGGACAGGCCCCGAACTTCCTATTTCGTTCGTTCTTTTATCCCTAGAGTTTCTAGACTGTGGAACCTACTGCCAGCGGAGGTCTTTCCTTCGCCCCCAAATCTTCAAGTTTTTAAGTCCCGTATTAACAAACTTCCTCTTACCTTGCTTAAGACACTCACGGTACGTTAGTATTTAGGCTTTCAGCCTTCGTGGATTGTCCAATGATAAAAAAAATCTACTCTCTTCCTGGTTTACCCGTTTACCGTTCACCCTTATCGATTGAAACTATTCCAAACATGTATTAAAAAAACAGCACCATAAGCCATCCATAAACCACATCGCACCGCGAACGTGAGCGTGAACAGTTCAAGCACTTCATGCTCAAAGCTTGGTTCGAGTTCTTCGATCCAAATGAACATAAATAGCCAATATGGTCCATTCGACCGAAACGCTGATCATAGAACCAGTGAGAACAGAGAACACAAAAAAACGCGCGTCCGTTCCTGACCCGTTCGGTTCCAAAAGAACAGGCTGTTCAGTTCTCTTTAAAGAACGGTTCACTGAACCTGCTACCTCTGAACATGTTCTTAAGAACCGTTCGTTCCATAACAACTCTTACTGGAAAGGGTCCTGGTGAATGACATGAAAAGCAAGAGTTCCGTTCTTCTTTAATGGTAGGTTTATAGCTGACATTTATTGCATGATATTTATGTCAGACAGAAATTCTGGCTAATGTAAACAATAAAAAAATTTATTGGATATACATTTTTGACCACAATCACTTGATAGCTAAATACATTACGTGTGAAAGCCAAAAACCGAAAATAGATTAGATTTTTAACCGTTTACATTAGCCAGAATATCTGTCTGACATAAATTATCATGCGATAAATGTCAGATGAAAAACCTACCATAACTTAAAAAGGAGATTTCTCTATTGTATAAAGCCATAGATATTTCGCAATATTACCAAAAGTTTATAAAAAGTAATCTAGACTTACTGCAACTATTATTTTGTAAAATAGCGTATAGCTTTGTTGCCTTATTATTTTTCTTTAACCTTGTATGTAGCAAATTTTCAATGTCAAATAACATTTTTAAATAGCATAAAGTCAGTTTTTAAGCTGAATTTATAGATTGACGTTTCTATTTCCGTTTGCCATTTAACGTTTCGGTGTTTGTTATAGTATATAAAAATGGCAAACAGAAAATATAAATTAACAAATGGAAAGTTGTTGTTTCATCTTCTAACTGAAAACGTCAAATGGAAACAGAAAAGTCAATCTATAAATACAGCTTTAGAGACCAATAGTTTGACTATTTTTAGAAATGACTATAGCCAAAGACAATTGTTATTTCACTATAGACATCCAAAACAATGATACATTTTTGGTCATCAGCTTGGATGCTCGCTTCGTGGAATTTATGAAGCGGGTTTCCATCGAGTACTTAGTTAAACAGTACGTATAATTTGCCGCTTCATAAATTCAGCCAAGCCAGCGTCCAAACTGACGCCAAAAATTTAGCATCGTTCTGGAAGTCTATAGTGAAACCACAATTGTCTTTGCTATAGCTTATGTTACTTTTTTCTGATGGGAAAAGATTAAATTTTAAGACAGTAAAAAAATATACATGGTGGAAATCTAAGGCTTTTTGCAAAAATCCCATTTTGATATGTTTATTTGTTCTAAAGTTATTTGCATCAAAAATGGGTCAAAATATAGTGGGACACACTGTATTAAATTTTAGTGCAAAATTAGACCTTTCTTTTCATTAAAATATAAAATTGTTAGAGATATGCTTACGGTGGGAATGCCAATAACGTAGGATCCAAATTATCTTTTAATGTAAAATAAGCCGGTAGTACTGCTACAAAAGGGTGCTTGAAAATAACAAAATTCTTCCCATTTTGTTCCATTTCCATAACGGATACACTATAAAAGGTGCAATTATAAATAAATGGTAATCAACTGCAAGGTACCAAGCTTGGAAACATACACTGCAAAAAATCATAAAATTGATCGGAAAGTGAACAAAAATCTTAAATTTTTCATTCTGTGCTTTTGAGAAAACATACAGTGTGTATACGTAAGTTGGCGTCACATGGGAAATTTTGTTATTCATTTTAAGGAAAAAGCTATTCATATAAAAGTTCTGCATGATCCAAAATCTAAAATGAATTCATAATCAATTTTAGGCGTTCAACCAATTATAACCGCGGTAATAATTGGTGACAACTTTGACGTATAATACATTGTTTAAACGTCAACATAACTGATTGGTAAATACCGTTTTAGAATTGGTTCTTCGCCTAAAATTGATGCATCTGATTTCAAATTGTCAGTTATCTACGAGGTTCGACCAAAATGTAAATTTTGCTT
>JACEGR010011020.1:0-16527 GCA_014170235.1 Listronotus bonariensis | reverse complement strand
TGCTATTCTTAAAAATAATTATTAACTTCTTCGATTATTAGTTAATCTTAAGACATAATACAACAGAACTTAAAATTTAAATAATTTTTTAATTTTTAATACATTCACCCGAATTTATCTAGTAAACTGCGCACTTTGGCAAAATATGGAAAGAGGCATTTTTGTGGAAAATTAAATTTCCTACAAATTTTTATTCAACTTTTTTTCTGTCAGTTTAGCCCTTACCCCGATAATAAAGAAAATGTAACAATTTTTGTAAAAATTTGGTTTTCGAGAACGATGCTGACGAGACAGTTCAAGCCACAGAAAAATGTTTGTAGACACTTTTAAAAAGTCTCTAATATACTCCAGATTGTGACCGATCGCAACGCAAAATCATAAAACCGAAGTGAACTATTAAAAAAAAAAAACAATGATTTTCATGTTATTTAAATGGGAAACAATGGTGAATAGAGAGGAAGTTCTTAAAGTTAAAATTAAGGGCTCAAATTTTCAGGGAATTTTCTTTTCGATGTGAAGAACCGAATTTTCATGTGTCAGCGGAAAAAAAATATTCGTTTCAAATGAAGCACCCTAAGGTATATGTTTTGAAAAGTTGCATTTATTGACTAATTAATGTATGTTATTATATTTACACCTGACCATTATTATTTTTTTTACTATTTTTGCTTTGCCATGCGCGAAGTATTTCTTAGTGGGTCATTGTATTTATTTACCACTGATCATTTAAAGTTAAGTTTAATGTATTTAAATGGATTTATTTTTTATTGGTAAATAAATATTATTATTATTATTATTATTTGTTATTTTTAAATTAATTTAATACTAGTTTCAGGTCATATTTTGTAAAAAAATAAAAAAATAATTTTTTTATCATAATATTGTATTTCAAATTGTGTTCAATACGTTTTTGATACTATTTTTTTCCTGTGTGAATGAGAATTTTTATTCTTCCCACAATAAAGCTTTATTTGATTTGTTTTGTTTTAATTTGATTTGAATCAATTAAAACATAATTATGTGTAGAGTGTTAGAGCTAAGTGATCTAAGTATTAAAATTAAAAATTCCCAGAAATCAAAGAAATATGCAAAGAATGTAAGCATACAGAGGGTCAGGATATTAAGTATTGAATTGTTCACTGCAAAAACCACAAAAGTCAAAAATATTTGCATTTAGGTTTATTCTATTGCAATTTTTTCTCCTTTTAAGTATGCATCTTAATTAAAATTTTATTCTTTTTATTTTTTTAATTTTATCTTCATTATTACCAACTTTTGAATATTTGGTATGTTGGGTTAAATCTATACCTGTATAATAAGTGAGTTTGTTTATTACTAATCTGTTACCTCGAAACGCCCGACTGTCAAATTTTCCGTTCGTTTAGTACATCTGTAAGCTTGACCAAATCTGCTCTGTGTTCGATAATTGAAGATCTGAATGCTCGGAGCTAGCTCGGATCGCCTCAAGTCAAATCGCCGAGCGGACAGATCTAAAATTTTTATGTCAAAAATAGAAAACGCAAAATCAGGTACATTTATAGGTTGGAAAACAAGAAATTTCAAAATATTGTCATTTTTCAACAAAAGACATGGAATCAGAAGATTTAGTTGGTTGTTTACTGTATTCTTGTAAAATTTGCGAATTTGTTTGCATTAATCTCGAAGATATGACAGATCACGTAAAGGGCCATTCATTTGCAAGTAGGTCGAACTGTCAAACGTTTTAGAACGCGTTCGGTAACTGCTATCAGCTCTGTTAGCTCCAAAGGGACGTGACTTTTCTCTGCATCTGCTCGCTCTGCTAGCAATTTCTTAAACGAACTCACTTAAAAATAAGCATGTAACATCATACATTTAATTTATTTTGTATTAAAGTCCAGTCACGGAACACATTTTCATATCAGCAGGTTTTTTTTTGTGAAAATGTGTTTAACTAAACTAGTATTTAATTAGTATCTAATTTCTAGGTTTTAAATAGACGAAAAGGGCCAGCAGTATGGGGCTACAGAGCCCAAATTGATAGGGAGTTGTATAAAAAACACATTCAAGAAGAATTATTTGAAAATACTAGAAACTTAGATGTTCTTTTTGCTCCCGTGGAAGACCTGATTATAGAAAATGTGCATACTGACAGAAATAACAGGACAGTCGTGGACTGTAATGGAGTTATCTTAAGTAAGTTAAATATACTTTTATTATGGTAATTTTTTTTAGTAAATATTAGGCATATCTCTTATAATAACACCGCTACACACAAAAAAGAGTTTGATGTGCACCGGACCCAACCCATCTATGGGTATGTGTTTCGACCTCTGAATCCGAATTTCAAGTCAGTTTCGGTCGTATAGGTCCCAATTTCGAGTAAATAGCAAAAAACCTAAAAAATGCTGCAAATTTTCTCTATTTCTTACAGTTTTTTTGCAATTTATCCATAATTAAAGGGTGTATGGCCTAAACTAATTTAAAATTCGGATTCAGCAGGTCGAAAAACATGCCTGGTGGTAGGTAGCAACTTTTCTTTGTGCACCGGGACACTGGCCAATATACAGTGTGGTCCATTAAGTGTGCAACAAATGGAAAACCTTTTATTTGAAATTTGTCAAAAAATCTTATTCTTTATAAAAGTTGGTGCATGGTCTGAAACTGTATTAGCAGTAGTTAGTTTTATTAAGAGTTAAATGATATACAAAGTAGGTCCAAAAAGCAAAGACCCTTATTTTTAAAAATACAACAAAATGTTAAATAAAAAAGTTATTTAGAATAAAAAGTTATGCCTAAATACCAAGTCATGGCCTCCTATTCAAATATTTAATAAATTATGGAAAATTTTGAATCGAGGAATCAATTCTGTATGATACAGATTTTTATTATTCTGATTCAATATTTCTTTATAGCAGTTCCAACCAACTGACTTTTAAACAAATTTAATTAAATCGAAGCAAATTTGTAAAATTCAACTGCAATTATATTTTTTTAGCTAACCGCTAACTTCAAGTTTGTTGCAAGGATATTTAATAGGGCCCTAAAATTATACAAATATGCTTTTTATTAAGGCAAATATACTATAAATTTCTTATTTACCTTGTAAATTTTTTCTTTCAAATTTTTATGAAATGGTAGAACAGATAAACTAAAACTAGAAAATAAATGAATAAAAACTTGAATGGGAGGCAATAACTTGGTATTTACGCATAACTTTTCTATTTACCACTTCTTTGTATTTTTAGAAATAAAGGTACTGTACTCTTAAGCAGTTTTTAATCTTTTTGACCTACCCAGTATACCACAGAACTTTTAATAAAACTAATTACTGCTAATACAGTTTCAGAATATGCACCAACTTTTATAAATAATAACACTTTCTGACAAATTGCAAATAAAAAAGTTTTCCATTTGTTGCACACTTAATGGACAACACTGTATAAAAAAGTTTCTGTACACCGGACGCGACCTATCTAGGGTATAGTTTTTAATCCGTTGAATTCGAATTTCAAATTAGTTTAGGCTGTAAATCTTCCAATTTTGAGTAAATTGCGAAAATCCGTAAGAAATAGCGAAAATTTTCACACATTTTTTACGGTTTATTGCAATTTACTTGAAATTGAGACCTATACGGCCTAAACTGACTTGAAATTCGGATTCAGAGGGTTGTAGATAGGTCAAGACCGGTGCACATCAAATTTTTTTTTTCTGTGATTGTGTAATTATCCAGCGTGTCTACATTAGTTCACCTTGTATACCACTGCAAAAAAATAATATCAGATGATTGCATTTTAGGTTTTAGACCATGCAAAACTTTTAGAAGGAATAACTTTTTTCGTAAAATTAATAATAAAAAGTTTTCCATATGGTACAAACTTAAGTAGACACACTGTATTAAATAGGTAAAAGTCTTTTATATGGTTAGTCAATAATGTCGACAGCGCCAAAACAATATGATACAAAAAACTTTTTACTTTTACTCTAGTTATAGGAATTAAAGCGTTGAAAATTCTATAGTAATTTTGCTCTGGTAAAACCCCGTAAAAGTGATATTGATTGATTTCTAACTGTGTATTTCTAAATTCTGAAAAAGGCGGTAAACATTTTATAAAAGGAATGGCATACTTACTTACTAGCAAACAAAGTTAGTGGAGTTTTCTTTCTTAAATATTGAGCTGGTAAAGGTTTTACCATTTTTAACACGCTTTTATTAACTTGGGTTGTAACCATCCATCTATCTATCTATCTATCTATCTATGTAACGGAATCTTTGAGCCTAATTTTTACCAACTTCCAGCTATTCGATTTCTTTGAAACTTTGCACACGTATCAAGGACCCATGACAATGCAATAATCTGCAAACAGTATCCCATTATCCTGGTTAGGATCGCCAGGATAAAAAAATTCCTTTATATTATAAAAACAACACCTGTGTTGCCATCTTTTGGCAACATCCCAAACTTTCTCAGGAACTTTAAAGAAAACACGCTTTTATTAGCTACTCTTGACAAAATGGCGAAGGAATTTTTAGTGAATAAACTGGAGCATTTTTACATACTACATACATACATACATACATGCATATCGAACTAAAAAATGAAAAATAAATAATAGTTTAAAAAACTAAAAAACACGCTTTTATATGCAACCGAACTAAAAATTAGAAAATAATTTTTCATTAAAAAAGATTGTCACTTCAGAGTAAAAAGCGTGGGTGCATTTTACTATTTTTTCATAACTTTTCCCTCATAGATATTGGCAAATATAATAATTATAACATTTAATATATTAAGCACCCCACGCTTTTTACTCTGAAGTGACAATCTTTTTTTTTTGAAAAATTATTTAAAATAAGGTATATTTGCTTTTTAGATGATGGTACAAGAATAAGATCTGATTGTGTGGTTATAACCACTGGAACCTTTTAAAAGGTAGAATAAACATAGGTCTCAAGGTGTATCCTGCTGGGCGCATAGGTGATGAACCTGCAATAGGTAAGGTCAATATAATCAGGTTATGATTAAACGTAAAAATTGTAACTTTCTGTAAAAATATATAAAATTAATATCGCCAAAAAACATCTCCTGTCTAAATATAGTACAAAATTTATCAATTTTTCTCATTTTTATTTAAAATTTAATATGGAAAAAGCTGAAAGTTGCAGGCTTAAGTCCAAAAATAAATATACACGTCAACACGTTGTGACCAGGCAGCCATCAGGGCACTCAGTTCATGCAAAATCAGCTCCGAGCTGGTGCGGGGGTAATTGCCCTGGAAGAGGTGGGTGCGTCCAACAAGCTAACCATTGCCTGGGTACCAGGACACGAAGGCCACGAAGGCAATGAAGAAGCTAATAAATTGGCAAAGGAGGGGGCTGGCAGGACAATGGTAGGTCCTGGAGCCCTACTGTGGTATTCCATCATGCCAGGTAAGGTCATCCATTAGATCATGGATTATGAGGGAATCACAAGACTGGTGGAGGAGAACACCAGGACAGCGTCAGGCGAAAGTGTTCATCAAGGCATACTCGCCAGAATTTACAAAAGACCTTCTGAATTATAACCGGAAGGCAGTAAGAATAATAGTGGGTCAACTGACAGGTCATTGCAGACTGAATAAACACCTGGAAACTATGGGCCTGGCAGAAGAAAACCTATGTAGGTTCTGCCAGGAGGAGGAAGAAACCGCAGAACACGTATGGTGCTACTGCGAAGCCCTTTGTCGTCTGCGGTTTGCAAGGCTGGGTGAAGAAAACCTAAAGCGGCAAGATATACCAAGGGGCCAGTTTCAAGCTTGTGGAGTCTGATTAAACAGACTGGCTTGGATAGCGTGCTCTAACCTATGGACGGAGGACACACAATAAACCTGAGCAGGTTGCAGTGTTAGAGGATATGCAATCCACCTCCTAATCTAATCTAATCTAATCTAAGTTAAATTAGATATAGAGATTATTTTCGTTATTTGGGTAAAAAATGCGTTTTTAAAATATCAGGCCTTTAGGCGAACCACGATGTCCAAATTTTACCTGTATCTAATTAAACCTTTAACATTAATATTTTTCTAAAACAACCAATTAAAAAATTCTCCTGATATTGTAGGTCTTGCAAATACATTAGAATCTCTGCATCTAAAAATGGGCCGCCTTAAAACGGGTACTCCTCCAAGATTAAAAGCTGATACCATTGATTATAGTAAATGTGGGGAACAAAAAGGAGATAATCCTCCGCTCCCATTCTCATTTATGAATGATTCTGTTTGGATAAATGTATGTACTTGCTTTAATCCTTAAGTACAATAGTTAACAGTGTTTTTATACAAGCGTCTAGAGTCAGGCTACCAGCTTTTGTGCCTCCTTCAAAAAGATAAACTTTCAAAACATGAAAAAAATAATTTTCATAAAATAAAACATAAAAATCGGTTGTCTGCAAAGTCGGTTTACTAACGATAGTGGAACGTGACAACGTCATAAGGAAATACTGATGGAATGGTTCCATTTTTCAGAAGAAAATTAAACAATTGACACCACATTCACTTTTCATCATTAACATTTTTGTAACTCTAGCTTTTATTTTAACGATGAAAGCACGAATATTCGACAATATATCACTAAACATCTACTTAATATTGAAAGAATTATTACCTTTATTGCCGCAGTTATCGTTGCTATAAACAACTGACACCACATTCACTATTCACTGCACTTCATACTTGATGAAAATATCTAAATCTCAGTAGGTGAGAAACAGATGTTGACCTTTGCCGAATGCGGAGGCTCGCTTGTGCTCTTCCAGCGCTTACATCGCACGCCTGCAGAGCGAGGTACCGACGCCGCATGGTAACGCCGCATGAGTCATGTTTTTTTGTGCGTGCAGCCGGTCCAATCTAATTATAAGACGTTGTCACGTCAAAAATAGTGTACCTATTTAAATAAAATTGTTACTGTTTGATAGTCATAGTTTTTATTTTATTGTATTACTTAAAACTCGCGACCACGCCGCGCGCTTCGTCGCAAGTATGTTCGTCCCCTTAATAAGAAATTGCCTTTATAACATAACACAAGAGCTAAAATAACAGCTCAATGACAAAATTACTATAATTGATATCATGTATGATTCAGTATTTTTAAATTTGGTTAAAATAGTGGACCTATTGTGACTTAGATGCTAATAGATCAGTTGGACAGAAAAGGCGGTAGCCCGACTCTAGACTCTTGCGATTTGAGCATTTCAATTTTAATTTTAACAAATTATAAAAATGTTTATTATATGTATTAGGTAGTTCTTAAAATGCTTTGTTATATCGGTTGATATTTCCTAAGTTATTGGTTAAATGTTTTTAGCTTTTTTAGCCATTTATAAATGCCTTAAGAAGGGTATGGTTAATTCATGCTCAGAAAGGTACATTTTTAAGAACTCAATAGTACATTAAAATATAACATTGGAAAAATAGTGTGTACAGTTTTTTTCAAGAAATTCTAAAAATACGGTAATTACAGCAATTATTCGGAAGCGTCTCGAAAAAAGATGAATTGCGGTGACCGTCATATCTCGGTCCTAATTGTAAATTCAATGAAACAGATACTTGCAGCGAGCAATTCTAATTTCTGTTCTGCACCAGTTTTATTAAAATTTGTATCAACTCGGTGCCAGGTTGCTTTTGTAAGAGCAAGAGCGAAAACGAGAAACTGCGCATTGTCACCGAGCCCAGTGAAAGTATCGCATGACTTTACGCTGAACTTGATTTTTCCGATCTGTCACAAAATTTAACCTTACAAATAAAACAGCCTTTTATTCTTTTTATTTCATTCTTTATTTACAATCCTTATTAACTACCCATGGTTTTTATTTTTAAGAAATATTAATTATGTCACATAAAAATAACATAAATACAATTTTTAGTTGAAGATATGTTCTGTAGTTTGGCGGATTCATTTAATGGATGGTATTTATTTGGGTACACGCCAAAATAAAATTAAAAGTACTAAAAACCAAAAAAATTTAAACAAGTAAAAAGATAATTAAAAATCGACGTTTCGGTGGCAAATCTGCCACCGTTGTCAAGACAAATGGAATAAAAATAATAAAAATAAAAACTTACTATTATTTAGGTTTTAAAATTCAAAATTTTTATGTTTTTCTAGGATATTCTGAAAACTTTGACATTAAATGTCAAAACATGTTTGTTTGGTTATAGTGTCATAGTGACATAGATAACTGGTTGCTGGTGTATTGATTGTTTATTTTACAAAAAAGGTGAATAGTTAGTTAATTTTTAGTCTTCCTGAAGATACTTCAGTATCAAGCAAAGGCAACCAAGTGTTATTTAAATTAACTGAAATTGATGCTACACAATTATCTTTATTTAATAATATATACGCACTTTCTTTGATTTTGCGTTTTTTAGAACAAGTTTCCTTTGCTAAAATGCTCGAAGCATCCCAGTTTATTCTATGATTGTTATCAAATGCGTGTTGGCAGATTTTTGATTTATGAAATTCTGTGTTTTTAATGTATGATCTGTGTTCTTTTTATGCGTTTGGCTAATGGTCTACAAGTTTCACCTATATAAAACTTATTGCATTCTGCAAGGTATTTTATAAATGACATTTTTTGTATTTTCATTTAAGTTGTATGGTTTTGTTTTTGTTAATTGAGATCTGATTGTGTTTTGTGTTTTAAAGATTGTGCGAATATTAAATTTATGCCCTATTCGTTGAATTTTATTTGATAGTCCGGGAATGTATGGTAAAAATAAATTTGTAATAGGTCTATTTTGATTTTGTCTTATAACTGGAGTTTCAAATTTAAGGAAACAATTATTTATAAAATCAAGAGGATAATTATTTTGAATTAAAATATTTTTTAAATAATCTTTTTCTATATTTATATTTTGATTAGAACAAATGACTTTAATTCTATCAAATAGACTTTTTACAACTCCCTTTTAACCATTATTGGGTGATTTGAGTTAAAATTTAAGTATCTATTTGTATGTGTAGGTTTTCTGTAGATTTTTGTTTCAAAATTGTTTAAATCTTTTTTATTAAAATGTAAAGAAACGTCGATTTTTAATTATCTTTTACTTGTTTTAATTTTATTGGTTTTTTAGTACTTTTAATTTTATTTTGGCGTGTACCCAAATAAATACCATCCATTACAATTTTTAGGTCAGGACGTTCAGGTCCCTTCTGCGACACTGCGAAAAACAACGGTTCCAAAAAGCTCGAAAACTCCGAGTGTAATATCAGCACCGCGAATACGAAAATTGATCGCTTAAAGTGCGAGCAATTCGTTAAACACGCACATTTATTGCTCGACAATAAAACTCTTTTGCGTGAATATAAAAATTTGCACTGCACCGTCGGAGTTCGAGTTTGTTACATAATCGTTTTCCCCAGGTAACGCTGGGAGGGTTTTTTGAAATTTCATTTATTATAAATTTTGAGTGCTGAGCAGAGAGGAAAACGTTTTTCGAGGCTTATTTGATTCTATAAAAATATTGACAAATTTTAAAATAATTCTTAGTGTTACTTCCAAAGTTATGTAAAGAAATAGTGGTACACATTTCGGTGGACTTTAAAGCACTCTGAGCACTAAGAACTATTTGAATCAAACGTTCATAGCAGTCATGTATAAGGTAGTTACTTAAATTGCTGTATCTTCGACAATTTTGCTACAATTGATCTCAAATCTCTTACGCAATATTCTTGAAATGTTTCCATTTAGAAAACTCATAAAACAGATTTTAAATAAATAATAGTTTAAGAAAACTAAAAAACACGCTTTTATATGCAACCGAACTAAAAATTAGAAAATAATTTTTCATTACAAAGAGTTTGTCACTTCAGAGTAAAAGCGTGGGTGCTTAATATATTAAATGTTATAATTATTCTATTTGCAAATATCTATGAGGGAAAAGTTATGAAAACATAGTAAAATGCAACCCACGCTTTTACTCTGAAGTGACAAACTCTTTGTAATGAAAAATTATTTTCTAATTTTTAGTTCGGTTGCATATAAAAGCGTGTTTTTAGTTTTTTTAAACTATTATTTATTTTTTATTTTTTAGTTCGATATATCAATTAGTTTTTTAAAAATAAATGCTCCAGTTTATTCACTAAAAAATCCTTCGCCATTTTGTCAAGAGTAGTATTAGGACACAGAGGATCTGTAAAGGAATTTATTTGAATCGTTTATTTCAGAAACCCCCATCTCCAGAATATTACATTTTGAGTAAACTAATAAAAACTACACAGTTTCAACAAAAACAATTTTTTGTGATAAAAACAGTTTTGAAGCCGCTCGACAGACGTTTTTAATGTGCATAGATAGGGATTTCTACACTAAACGATGTGTTTACCCCTATACAATTCAATTTTACCCAAAAGTCAATTTCTAAAATTTTGGTCGATATGGGCTTTCTGAAATAAACGATTCATTTATCCTGGCGGTCCTAATCAGGATAACGGGATACTGTTTTTAAATTATTGCATTGTCATCGGTCCTTGATACGTGTGCAAAGTTTCAAAGAAATTGAATCGCTGGAAGTTGGTAAAAATTAGGCTCAAAGATTCCGTTACATAGATAGATAGTTACAACCCAAGCTAATAAAAGCGTGTTAAAAAGTTTAAATACCATATCCCCTTAAGTAGAGACCTATTTAATATTTAGTATCCATCTGTAGCATTTTTGCATCATAATTCCCAAACCGTTTTTAGCCAAGGGATCAGGTTAATTGCTACATAACGAAAACAACTATGGAAATAGAGGATATAGTAAAAACAACTTACACCTAAATAGACACGTCTTTGAAGAAGTTACAGGTCCAAGATATTGTCCTAGCATCGAGTCAAAAGTCCTTAGGTTTGGAGGTAGAGAACATCAGTTGTGGCTTGAGCCTGAAGGGTTAAACAGTAATGTGATATATCCAAATGGTTAGTAAAGTTTTAATATACTTTGTAAACGTTATACAGGGTTGGAGTTGTATAGCGGGATGAGGGCAGGCAATAAAAAAATTAAAGCCAAAAACATACAAAAAAAAAAAATATACGTTTGTATATTGTGTATGTTTTGTGGCTTTAATTTTTTTATATATATAATTTCATTGTTAATTATTTAATTTGTGTAAGAATAATTCCCACAAAACTTGAAGTGATATCTGATTGCGGAGTTGTAGAGGTCCTGACGGCCTGATGGTTGTTCCTTCGCCTTTCTTTCTAGTCAATATAGTTTGTAAGTGTTTTTGGTGTTGTAAAATATTAGGTCCATGTAACTAAACAATTTTGTAATGTGTCTTTTTTAATTATAGGCCCTTGATAAAGTGGCAATCCAGCCACGAAACGTTGGGATAAATACAATAGTGGTTTTTATTTGCCTGCCCTCATCCCGCTATACAACTCCAATTTGTTTTTCGAAAGGGTGTTATAAACTAAACTGTTATACAGGGTGTTTCCCAATTGCAGAACAAAAATGCAACGGAGTATTGCAAAACTAATTATTTCTATTTAAAAAAGTTTTTATAAATATATGTCCAAAACAGTGGCGACGCCCGGGGAAGGGGGTGGGCAGGGGTGGCCCAGTCCCCCAAAAAATGCCTGCTCTCTCCTGTATAGTGAAATGTAGGAAGCAAGTGGTCAGTTTGAGGCGAAGGAATGTGAGCCCCATGACATTACACTTGACATTCATAGGAATATTGAATAAATAATTTTTTGACATAAGGACCTTTTTTTGGTCATCAAATTTTTATGGCTCCACCAAGTTTTTGGCCCCCTCAAAATGTTCGGCCTCCCTTGGCCACATCTAAACCGAAAAGCTGGCGTCGCCACTGGTTCAGAAATGCATTGTTTTCAAGATACAAGGTGTCAACTGTTTTAAAAATTTTGTTTTTTTTTGATAACTCAAATATTCTTTATTCAATTTTAATAATATTTGGCAGTGTTATAAACAGCACTGAGGGGCTTATTTAAAACTAACTTGATTAGATTTATTAAGTCTAGTGTGTCTTTTGTGCAATTTTCGTTAAATTCAGCAAATAAAAGTAGAGCTTTTATGTATTCTAGTATTTTTGCTTAGTTTTCAAAAAAAAAAAATTATTAGTACTTTTCAATTTGTCTTACTTCCGGTTTAATTGGAAATGGCTATAATTTAAAATTTTTAAACACCCTGTATATTTTATCATTTATGGATTCCTGAGACCATTATAAACAGAAATTTAACATTTTTGCAAGTATTTACGCCTACTTGTTTTCTAAAAGCCATTTGTATTATTGCATGTAGCGGGGCCATGATCCTTTATTTATATCCTTATTTTTTAACCCAACGCAAATAAATTGGTATCATTAGATTCGTCAAAAAATCTTTTTTCGAAAAGTGCTTGTCTAAAAAGGGATTCCCATTTAAAAAATAATAGGCGCGAAAATATCAATTGGTCTACCTGTTTTATTCTTTCATACTAGTAACTAAAACTTTCCTATTGTACTTTTCTAACATCACCTGGGTCCTTAAGGGCCCCACAGACGTCGTTTTTTTGGCAGATTTGCCCCCGCGGTTGAAACTGCACGGGTAAACACGAACATTCAGTATATCCACGCGTTTTTTAAATTCCTTTCTAAAACAGCCCCTTAGAGAATCAATTATTTTCTTAGCAGTATCTTTTGTTGCAGAATTATCAACCTGTTTTAATTCCACAATTATTTCTTTGTGGGCTCTATTTTTTTTTAATGCTATCACTGTACTCGGCATACTTAATTTTCCAAAGGCACGGAAAGCTTCTATAAAGTTCTATAAATTCAACTATAAACTCTTAGTTATGATATTAATTAATTGATAAGCCGTATTTAGAAAAAACACATTCAACCTACACTGGAAAAGTCCACCGTTTTTGACCATGACGAGCATAGACATAACCGACTTGTCGGTACACGTTCAAAACGGACGGTTAAAATTAGTGGTGTGCATATTCGAAAGATTTCGATATTCGAATATTCGTATTCGGAAGATTTTAATATTCGAAAGATCTTTCGAAACATTTTATATTTCATTGAGAAAGATCTTTCGAAACATCTTTCAACACATTTCATATTTCAATGCAAAATATCTTTCGAAACATTTTATATTTCATTGCCAATAAGCTTTTATTCTGTCGAAATACCGATTGAAAGATTGTTGCTATTTGCGGCAACGAATTATTTCACGTCGTATTCCGAGTGTTTTCGAGTTTTAGCGCAATTTAACCATAAATATTACAGCTGATATTCTTTGTTTGTTTGATTACTAATGGTTTGGGGTATGTTTTACGGGTTGTCTATATTAAATGCCTAGATATAAATATCATTCATCATTCATTCGGTATTTTTCGTTTTTGTGTTCGGTGTTTACGAATATAAATTCATGACTGATCGTTCATGAAATATTTCACGACGAAATACGAATATTCGAAAGAAATATTCGAAACATTTGGAATATCTCGATGTTCGAATATCATTCAGAAGATCATTCAAAAGGTTCCAACACTAGTTAAAATTAAGAAACGGCAGGTATTTTTAAACGCCGATAAGAAGGACGGTTTTTCGGCCATACACACGCATTTTTACCCGGATAGTTTTACCCGCGCGGGGAAAACTGCCAAAAAGAATGACGTCTGTGGGGGCCTTTAGATTAATTTGGGTCCAATCAAGCCCGCCTAGATGCAATATTAAAAATGGCTATAACAAAATCAAGTAGGCTTAAAAACTTTAAAATAAAAATATTGGTCTTGGCCAGGAATTTAGAAATAATAAAATATACAGGTTGTTCTATTTAAAAATTAAAAATTATAGCCATTTTTAGATAAACCGGAAGTGACTGAAAAGTGAAAAATATGCGAAAATTCTCCTCTTCTCATATCTTTTTCCATACCAAGTCTCATTTGGATATGTATAAATGTCGCAGGCAAATGGTTATTTTAGGCAAATGACTTCTGCCTGCAAATGCCTTCCGCCTTAGTTTTCGAACTACAGAGTGTTAAAAAAATAATTTTTTGAAATTACCAACACCCTGTAGTTCAAAAACTAAGACATTTAGGACATTGTTTATATGATTTTTTTTATATATTTTTTTAATCTAGAATTAGCGCTGTTTCTAGGAGTTGTGCATAAATTCGCTTACACCCGGTATTTAAAAAATAAATATTTTTTAGGTTTATCATGCACTTTACCTGAAGAATTACAAGAACAGTTGGTTCACTCTATTCCAGCCCTGGAAAATGCAGTAATACTCAGGCCTGGTTATGGTGTAGAGTATGATTATGTCGACCCTAGAGAATTGGATCCATCATTGGAAGTAAAACGGGTAAAAGGGTTGTTTTTAGCAGGACAAATCAATGGAACTACTGGCTATGAAGAGGCTGCCTCTCAAGGAATTTTGGCAGGCATAAATGCTGCAGCAAAGGTATCGTGATAATAAAAATGTTTTAATTCTTAGATCCATTTATTAAATTTGTTTAATAATCATTTTACAAACATTGCTGAAAAAATTGTTAAGCAGTATAGTAAACCTAGAAATACATTGACAGACATTGTTCAAAATAATTTAAGCTGTATGTACTTTAAAAAAACAAATGAAGAAGAAATAATAGAAATAATTGATGACTTGAAACTTAATACTTCTCCTGGTTTAGATGGTATTAAGCCATGTTATATTTAAAAACTTAAAAATGTTATTTCACCTTATATATCACATTTAATAAATAAAAACATATCTAAATGTAAATTTCCTTCAGAACTACAATTAGCAAAAATTACACCTGTATATAAAAATGGTGACAAGAAAGATCTTAACAATTATAGACCCATATCTGTTCTTAGTGTGTTTTCAAAAATCTATGAAAAAATATTATTTAAAAGACTAATTTCCTTTTTATACAGTACAAATTTCATTAGTAAATATCAATATGGCTTTTTAAAGGGTAGAAACACAGAGCTTGCTGTTAATGAACTATATGAATTTTTGTATCACGAATATGATCAAAAAAATAATTTAAGAGGAGTGTTTCTAGACTTTAAGAAGGCATTTGATGTAGTAGATCATACAATCCTGCTTGAAAAAATGTACAATATTGGAATAAAAATCGTTGTTGGGATTTATTTGAGGACTATCTAAAAACAGATATCAAATAACGGTTGTTGGAAAAATAGAGAGTGAAAAAAATTGATTAAATATGGAGTACCGCAAGGAAGTGTGTTAGGGCCTTTGCTGTTTTTGATTTATATCAATGATATTGTAAATTGTGAACTAAAAGGTAAAATTTTACTATATGCAGATGACGTAGCACTTTTCTATAGTGGTACTCATCATGTGATGGATAATAATATATTACATGACTTATTTAATATTCAAGAATGGTGCCAAAAAATAAATTTTATTTAAATGAAAAGAAATGCTGTTATATTGACATTGGCAGGAAATATAATAATATGCTTCCTCAAATAAATTATAAAATAAACAATGAAATAATTAAAAAAGTTGACTGTTATAAGTATTTAGGAATAATGATTGATAGTAATTTAAATTTTAAAGAACATATAAATTACATTATTTCGAAAATAAGTAAACTAACTGGTTTATTTAAAAGATTTTCATATTTTTTAAATCTTCATACTAAAAAGTTATTATATAATAGTTATATTGAATCGAATTTAATATATTTAGCATCTGTTTGGGGAAGAGCAAACAAAAATGATTTAAATCGCTTACAAAAATGTCAAAATAAAGCAATTAAGTCATTATACAATATACCATATGATACACATTTTGATGAGTTATATAGCATGACAAAGATATTTAATGTAAATGAAATAATATATCAACAAGAAATAAAGTTAATTCATAAAATATGTATCAATGGAATTGTCACCAATCTAAAATTAACGGAAAGGAGTTCAGTTCATAATTACCAAACTAGAAATTGTAATGATCTTAATTTTAAAAAAACAAATACCGCTAAAGCAAAAAAGCTCTTATGCACCATGGAATAATTCGTTATAATGAAATACCAAATGCTCTTAAACAAACTCAGAATACAATAAAATTTAATAGACATTTAAAAAAATTATTTTTCAAAAAAGAGATTAAATTTATCTTTAAACATAATAAAATAATTCGCTGTAAAATTAAACATATTCTCAATTTTTTATTTACTTGAATCTATAATATTAGTATAAAATAAACTTATTATTAAGTTATATAATAATTATTATGTAGTAACAACTTATATTAAAGTATTTAAATGAAATATTTAAACTAGAAAGTAAAATTAGAAATGAACACACAAATTGAATCCTAAATAAAATCTTTGTATTTTTAATGGATTCTGAATAAATAAAGATTTTGCATTGAAATAAAAGTTAAATGTCTTTTAAGTTAAACACATAGTGTAAAAACTTTTGTTTTAATATTGTATGCTTATAAAATCACAATTATGTGAGCAACTCGGCATATTTAAAAAAAAATGAATGTTCAGATACCTAGTTGAACCTGGAAATTATGTTTTATTAGGTTGTACTGTGGT